>JAOEHY010002525.1:0-16038 GCA_025447955.1 Psilopsiagon aurifrons | reverse complement strand
CCACAAGTCAAAAACACAGTGCTGCACCAACTACTAAGAAGGAGAAAAATAACTGCTACTGCTGAACCCATGACACTTACTTAGCAAACAGGAGTACAATTTTAGTTATTTTCTATAAGCAAGTTAGTGCCTTTGTTTCCTGATAATCTTTCTGTTAGAGCATGGAAGAATCCATTACTGTTCTTTTGACTCCTGATCAAACTGAATGAAGGTGATATACATGTAGGCAGATAATAGCTTCTGTTCCCCAACTCCTTTGGCAAACACAAAAGTGTCTTGAGTGTTTCTAGACCCTACATTTTTTCATATCTTTTTCTACTGGATGATGGTGGTGATAAAAGGGAGGGGTGAAGTTGAATCTCCTTCCTGTAACAGCTTTGAGGACCACAGTTTACCTCTGTTCCCATTGGGTGGGAGAGCTAGTTTAAATGTCTCTTGTGTGACACTGAGCACAGTAACATGGCTAACGATGTTTACAAAACTCTCTAAGGAGCCATGCCACGCTGATGAACTAGAACAGCCTAATCTTCTGGCTTCTAAAACATAGTAATTCTTCACAGTGAGCTCACAAAATCAGTCCATAGTATGCTTCAGCTGGGGATGATGACTTAGAGATAGGTCAGTTGTGAATGTTGTAATTTTGTGAAGAGTGCATGGTTAATTGCACTGTAGCACTTTTTAAATGATGGGGATCTCAACAGAAAATTATGTAATAGTCATGGGTAACAGTGTTCTGAGAAGACAACAGTAGGAGCAGTACGGGTTATTCATTGTCAAAATGGTACGAACTTGATGGAAATGTTTATTTGGTACTCATTGAAAGCAGAAAATTTGGGGTTTGGGTGGTTTCTTTTGTCCTGAGCTGTCACCTGCTTCTTTCTGTGAACTCGTGGACAGCCACAGAAACCCCTGTTGAGGGCCACTGTGCAGGCATAGTATGCTTCTCACACTTGAGTGAGGCTGCCAGGACTGCTAGCATATATGCATACCATCCTTGCTAATATGAGAGGAGAAAACATCATACAGATCTTACCAAGGTCTAGTAAATTTTGGTGGGAACAGATCTACAGCATATCCTAGTTAAGAGCTGCCTAGTAATTGTAGAGTTAGAGACTTAGCTGCAGAAAGAGATCAAGTGAATTATGTGCTTAAATAGGGAAAAAACAAAGACAAAATTTTTTGCAAGCCTTTTAGTGTTTTGGTTTTATGTCTCTTTAGATTTGTATTGCCTTTCCTTATGGAATACAACTATTTCTGGTGAAATAATTTTATATTCTCCTTAATATTCTCTAATGTTCTCTGTGGTACATGTTTAGTAATAGTCTTTTTTAACATCTACATTTTATTTCTAGTGTTAGTAGTACACCTGGTTTCATAAAGGAGGACTTTATGCTGCAAACGATTGTCTCCATTAAAAGAGAACCTGGGAAAGAATGTCTTTTACAGTAATATGCTAATTTGACATAGTTATTTTCTCTTTTAACTTATGTTTTATTGTTTTTTCCATGCCTTTATAATAATATGCTCTCTAAATAAAGATGAACCTCAGACTTTTTCTCTTCATGGTTTACGTTAGCACTAGATGTGGCTTTGATCATTTCCACAGGAGGTGAAAAAGATCACTGTAATGGCAGTTTACACAAACTGCCTCTGCTCCTTTAACTTATTTTTTTTTTACATGCATGGTGTATATATATATATGTGTTTGCTACTGTAAAACTTTCTGTTAAGTTTATCATTAGCTAAAAGTCATCAGGGTCAACATTGGCTGAAAGGTTACATGATGACTGAAGATGACATTTGGGCTTATTGTTTATTGTGTGTATATACATCTACACCAGATATACCCACACGCAGTGTTGTTACCTGCTCCCTGTACCCCAGTTTCTATCCTTATATGTTCCTTTGGAGTTTGCAAAAGCCTTCCAGGAGTATATTATTGATGCATATGTTGTTTACTCTTTTCTTATCTTCTTCATGGAAAGAAAGTTTTAGTTGTAGTAGTTTCATTTTGATAGAAGTCCTTTAGAAAACAAATACCCTGCTGTGTCTGTCAGAGAGGACACATCAAAGAGGACACTTTGCATTTGAAAGAGGATAAGTTTGCACAAGTCCTAGTTATTTTCAGATTTAATGCCAGAGTTTTGAATCTGCCCTGGTAAAAGCTCAAATAAATAAAAAATATGTTGTGCTGCGGTATAAAACACTCTTTCAACTGGAGAGTGTAAAATAAAGTAAAAAAAAGGCTCATACTGTCAATTATCGGCTTTTCCTTCTGGCTATTGAAGGAATTTTGTATTTCCATGTATTCTTTACTGAGTATCTCACAGAGTACACTTTTCAGAAAGTTGAGAAGTCATGAATGGTTGAAAATACTGCAACTGAAACATATGGGACCCTGTCTAAGAAGATTTACATGCACTTTCAGGATGCTCAAATCAATCCTTAAAAGAAAGATTTCTGTGAAGGTTCATGATGGGTAAATAACTCAAATAAATTACTTCTATTTGTGCCAAATATTTGTAGAGTTGGAAAAAAAAAAAAGGAGGAGTGATGTAGAACCCACATGCTTTGGATAAAGAGTGCGATTAATTTTTTTTTGTTGTTTTGTGCTTCATAACCAAACCTGGAGCTATCTATAAAATTGGCCTGATGATTGGAATTTTATTGGCTTCAGTTGGTGTAGGGAGTCCACAAATGATAAAATTAAACATAGACTGCAATCTTATACATGCACAGGAAAAGAAGCTGCATTTTTATTTATAAAACACTAAGGAATTTCTTGCATACATTAACAGTATTGGGTAAAGAGGATAAAATCAAACCCACAAATTTTCTTGTGGTCTATCTGGCCATTTAAAATGGCTCGTGTTGCTTTTCTGCTTCATAGTTTAGTGGGATTGTGACAAAGAGGAATTGCATATTCTTGCACGTTTTGCATTGCTTGTATTTTTTATTGCAAAGGACTTGATCTGCTACTGATAAATTTTACTCCAAGTAGTGATGACTTTCTTGCTGTGACAAATAGAAGACTTGCTTTCTGTTAGAAGACTGTCGTGATTGCTGTTAATCTTCAGTCACTCCAGTTTTATCAAAACTGCAAGCACTGGGAACGGTATATGCTTAAGTTTTGAACTGGTAAATTAATTTTTTTCTTTATAACTTTCAGTATTGACAATCATATTGTTGTTGAATTTTATTGCTTTATGTACCATCTTAATTTCTTCTTTGTACCTCTCTCCTTTTCTATGTCTTTCCATGTCTGTGTCTTCTCCCCTACGCAGACATCATCCCCCCCTCCACACCAGTTCAAGTGCAAGCTCTCAGTACTTATCATTTGATTGTTGTAGTGCATAAAGACTTATCTATGAATTATGAGTCAGATTTTTGTGTTACTCATTAAATGACCAGAAGTACACAGTGCTCCTGTTCACTCACCTAGTCCCCACATGCAATGTCTGCCAAAGTGGACTGGATTAAATCCTTAGGTTTCTCTTTAGTTTCCCACTATCACTGGGTATTCTCTGTAGCCTATTTGATGTATTTTTGTTTTGCAGCTCCAATTAAAAATTCCATGTCTTCTGTTCTGTTTGTTTAGCTTGTAAGCCAGCAAAATATTACTAGATATGAAACTTTTTTGGAAAGTGATTTTTGCAATTATTCCAAAAGAAAGCACTGCTAGCCTTATGCATCAAACTTAAGATAACTTTGTTAGCAATACAGGGTGGATCAGAAAAATGGTAATCAAACTGTCATATTCATAAGTCATTCAACATGTATGCATGCTGGAAGATAATGATCTAAAGAAGCACTTAACTCTACTTAATCTCCTTTCCTATATAAGTTATGGGCTTTAGTTCTGCTGCCTTTAGCAGAGCATGTGCTCAGAAATAAAGATATGTTTGATTTCCTTGTTCAGTGAAAATAGATTTTCAGTAGGTAGTTACGAATAATGAGAGATTTAATGAGAGGCAAAATACTGCCAGTTCAGTAGTAACTGGGCTATACTTCAGAACTGTCAGTGATTATTCTAAGTTCAGAAACATCTTTTCGGTAGAGCCATGAATTACCAGCTTTTGCTTTCTATCTATTTTCTGCTTCCTTTTAAACTATGATCTATGTTGGAGCATTAGCATTATTGTTAGTAAAGAAGTAGAATGTTGATCTGAAGGCACATGTTTCTTTACTTTTACTAAACCAAGTAATGTCGTTAACTAATTTGGTGCTATTTTGCAGTGAGAAGACTTGTCTTTTTAGGAGCTGCATAGATTCTGGAGAATAGTGGTGGAGGTTTTTTCGTTATTTTATTTTTTCTAGCCATTCTTGAGGAATGAAGGCTTGGATCTTCTCCAGTGGAAACCTCTGGCGAAACATTCACTAGGGTATTAATGCAGTTATATTCCCTAGATATTAACTACACCCTGATATAGAAACACAGGTAAGTGTTCTCAGCAATAGAGCTTTTTAGAATTTCCTTCTTTGATTCTTTTTCCTCACACTTCCTCTAAGTCAATTTTTTCCTAATTGTATGTTTCATAGGTTAGTTTTGCATTTTCCTCTCTACTTGTATGACTCTTATTCTTGCTTAAGTTTCCCCATTCTTATTTGCTCCCAGACTTGAGAGGTCTCAGTTTGTTAGTTTGTTTGGTTTGTGTCAAGTTTGTAGGTCTTGTTTGTTTAACGAAAGTAAGGGGTGCTGGAGCATAGTCAAAAGAGCATTTTCTTTGCCACCTCCTCTGAATATGCATATAGCTTTGACAAGTAGGTGGGAAAACCTACTGAATGGCCATGGCATATAAAATGTAGCATAGAATGAATCATTTTCAGCAGCCTCGACAGAGTGGGAGATGTTCTGGTTGGAACTGGAATCATCCACCTACTTCTGTTCATTCCATCAGTGCTACTCTGTTCTCTACCCTGAACTCTATGTTACTTATCCACCCACATGACTAATCTACAGAAGACGTTCTAAAAGGTTTGTCCTCTCTATAATCTTTGATACTTCCTATGTTGTGTCATCAGCTAATTTAGGTTTTTGGGTTTTTTTTAATGAAGTAATTTATGCTAAATCATATCAATATATGTTTTGGCTCGATGCTGTTAAATTCTAAAAATTCAGATTCAAGTAAACTCCATTTTTGAAATATGGAATTTATATAATTTCATGGCAGAGATCATAATTAGGTTTTAAATAGCACATTTCATATTGCAGTTATTTGACAAATTGCCTTGTTACTATGTTTTTTATTATAAAAAATGGTTTAATTCATTTTAGAAACAAATAGTTAGGGGTCTTTAATCTTCTTTCTCTAGAGTCTTTTTTCCCCATTTTGTAAAGCAATGAAATGAGGTGTTATTAACAATTTCAGAACAGAAGTACATGAAAAGTGCTCTTGAGAAACAAGTGTAAAATCTCCTTTATGTGACCTTTTTTATTAGGTTTTTTTTTTTTTTGGTATCCATAGATCTATCTCATTACATCTTTTCTGCTCTCAATTTTTAGAAAAACTTTCCGCTCAGAAATTATTGCAACCTATGACATGTTCACTCACTCTTGCTTGCAACAAATCTGGTAGTCACAGTCTTCACAGCTGACAGCTGTTGGGAATAACATGCATGTGTTGCACATCTCTACTGCACTCAGAGACTGTCTGTACATCCACATAATATATCCGTTTCCAGGGCCAGCTCATTCTGCCTAGAGTGGGGTCATCACAGCAGGAAGCCCAATGTGTTGCAGACCCAACCCCTCCCCCCACCCCCCCTAAAAAAAGAAGTAAAGTAAGCCTGACCTAACAGTGACAGAGGAAGCTGATGGCTGTACTCCTCATATTCATTATTTAGCAAATAAGGTGTTTCTGCGTGAACACAGAGCAGTTACTGAAGTGCAGTCTTCAACACTGAGGCACTGGAACAGGTTAGTGAGAGGCATCCCTGCCCATGGCAGAGGAGTTAGAACTAGATGATCTTAAGGTCCTTTCCAACCTTAACCATTCTACGATTCTACAGGATGTGATGGAGTTAAAAGCCCCTGGCATAATTTAGCCATTGATGACCTATGTAGGTTTCTTGCAAAAAGCCCCTTGAACATCAGCTTTCCCAGGTGCCTGGGCTGAAGGACATATTTCACTTAGGTGGTTACAGATTTTTTAGAGCACTCATGCTATTTCAGCCCTTTCATGCAGTGTAAAAGGATGAGAGTAAAAGGATGAGTTACTCCCTGCTTTCTAATTCACTGGATATTCAGAGAGAAAATGTACCTAGATGAGTTTCCCCCAGGCATCTAAATAAGCAGTTTGAGAGTGAAAGTTGTGACTGCTGAGCACATCTGGAAGATAAGTGCATGAATTGTAAAACCAATCCTACAACTGAATTTAATTTGTCCTACATATGTGTCAAAGTCTTCCCTCTTCCCATGCTAGTGCTTTCATAATTCAGGGCTCTAATTCATTTGGGGGTTGCTGGTGCTCTGTCAATGTTTAATTACTCTAATTACTTAATTACCTGCTCTGGTGAAGTGGTAAAGCCTTGACATTTCACATTTTCCCTAGGAATATGTATCTATGGGATATATCAACCCCTGTATTTGGTAAAAACAAGACAAAATAATTCAGTTAATCCAGTCTTTCAGTGACAATATCTGCAGTGTTACTGATTCCTTATATTGGGCCACTGGATCACTTATTTTCTTTGTCTGTAGATCTTTGTGAGAGGTTTCCTCTTAAAAATATATCTACTCGGTTTTGAATTTGCTGGTGAAACAGGAAGGCTAAAAAGGGTGTGTTGAGCCATATTTTCGCAGGCTAATCCAATTAAACTGGAAAGTCACTTTACAGGGAGTTCCTTTGAATGAAAGGTGAGAAGCATGACCTCATCAAGCAAGAAAGCTATGTTGTACACAGACTATTAAATCAATGCTCAGGGATTATAACAGTCACTGGTGAGTGACACTTTAGGAAGAAATGTAATAGATGATATGATTAAATTTTTATATTAAAAAAAAGGAAAGAAAAGTCTTTTTCTGCAATAACTAATCTTTTGTTTGCATGTTATGGATTTTCGTTGCAGAACCAGGGAGAATAAGTTTCAATTAGGTTAAGCTTTTGTGCAGTAAATGTTTTTGTGGTAGAAAAAAATGGAAGAGATGAGAATCCTAAATGTTATTTACTGTTAACAATTATTTCTTAAAGTTATCTTTTCTTTTACTTCTCTGAGAGTGGAAAAGAAAATGGTAAACGTTTGCTTAACTGTTTTTCATAGCTGGGGGAATGCTATTGCTAAGGTACTCGGAAAAATGTTTCATGAGGTAGATATTCCTTAAGTATTTGAAATTAAAAATATTCTTGAAAAGCTACAGAAAATTTGCTGTTAGATTTGACTGTAGAAACAAAAAAATGGGTAGAAGATAGTGCAGTTCTACTAATAGTAGTAATGTGATGCCTGTGTGCTTACTGTGACAGAGACAGGTATGGCTAATTTTCTGTTTTCTTTCACTGCAAGCAAAGGAAAAAGCATATTTTATTTAATCGAGAAAAATTTACTTGGATGATAGCGGGGCGGGGGGGAGAGAAGGGTGTCTTGCAAAACTACTGTACAAGTTCAGTTCCTTTGAGAATTTCAGGAGTTGTAATTTCTAGCATTCATAAAACCAAGTCAATAAGCTCCTGAAGGTTTAGGTCCCTTTCTCCCTCCTCCCCTCTCTCTAAATAGGCAGTGTGCCTATCGTAATGGTAATTACATACTTTTGCCTCATGTTAGCACCCTCTCTCATTTTTGCCTCAAGTCTCTCACCATCAGAGACCAGTGTACAATAATAAAGCTACAGGAGCAGTAAGAAAGCTTCTTATTGTGAGAGCTTGGGGCACAAAATCTGCTGATTATATGGACAAGAGAAATCAAATACAAAGAGAATAGGCAGTGCCAGGCAAGAAGCTGTAAAACATGAAGTCCTTCAGCCTTCACTGGTACTGTTACGACTTAGGCCTAAGGAGAATATTTCTTGATGTCAATCTTAATTTTCCAATTCTTATTAAGCAATTGCAGTTTCTTGATAAAGCCCTGGACTGAGATGGGTAAATGTGCACTTGAGTATTATTTAGGCCACTGCGAGTTTTGCCGAGGCATCCTAAGAAAGTCACTTGTCCAGTCTGTGCAATTTATTAGGGTGCTATGTATTGATGTGTAAATTGCCTTCTAAATATGATATTTACAGATTAAAAGTCTATATTAATCTGTAGATATTACTATTTCCTCAATGTATTACATTTTAAAGAGCATTTCTTTTTTAAATTAAGCTATTGTAAATTCTACAGGATAGATATGTTCCTAATGTAAAGCTGGGATTTGTGAGGCACAAAGAGGATAAAGAGTTACTTTTACTGTTATTACTTCAAGACTGCTGACCCTCAAAATGCTTTTGAGCTCTCACATCTGACTACAGCTTAATCAGGGCAGGGCTTACTGGACACCAGTTCTCATCTTCTCTGAACTTTTGTGTGGGGAAATGGCTCATGTGCTTCCTTCCCAGCTTCTGTATCCTACTTGGAGTAGAGGCTGTGGGTTTGTGACACAGTCACTCCTTGTGACTTCTGAAGGAGGTGGTCTTACCTTACTGCTATCCTAATACAGCCATTGTGCAGATAGAGATTCTTGCCTGATCCCATAATAAGTCAGTTCAGGGCATTACACCACTATAAAAATATTCATACTTTCTTGCATAGTTATTTTCTCTCCTGGTTTAACTTTTCAAATTCGCTTATCCTTGGAATCCATTATAAACTGTATCCCGCTAAGAAAAATATGCAGAGAAAAGCACTGAGCTCAATTTTTGCATTCATTTTATAGCAAGATCTGTGAAGGAAAATGATAATAATAAACTAAGAAGATATTGAGTACCTTTCTACTTTTTAAAAGAGGAAAAAATAAAAAAAAGGCTTTCACAATTTTGTTTGTGCATGTGCTTGCCCTTTAAAGTGAAACATATGTAAGAATATCTTTTAAAATAACCTAGAGTGAAATTGTAGATTAGGAAAAATTCCATTGAGAGTGCAATAGGCCATGTAAAAGCTTTATAAGACATTTTTCCAACAAAGTTATTTGTTAATAAGGCACTTCTTCCTTTGAGCTGCCTTAATTTAGTCTTATTTCGCTGTCTGGAAATGGCTCATGAGAATCCAGAGCTTTTGGTTCTTTGCGATGCTATATTGCAGTAGATAAACTGAGTAATGAGAACACATGTATCTGCATCTACTGAATTAATGACTCCAATAGCAGCATTGTGTTCTTTGCATCCTCCCTGTCTGACAGGTGTGGGAGAGAGGAGGAGGAGGAGGTGGCCTGTCATAGGTGAGTTTCTGCAAAAGAAAAGCCTGAGAGAAAAGCGGTAGGCTTCCTACACAACCTGATGCTTTTTCTTAGGGTTCCTACTCCCACACCTCCTAGTGTGTTCTTATTTGGAGCTGTCTGCTTATTTCTGTTAGCTGTCTGATTCCTTAGGGGCCCTATTAGAGTGCATGGATCATGCAAGGACAAAATTTAGTAATACTCTAAAAATAGGGTGAGTGAAGGTTCCTTCTCTCATATGTGGTATACTGGATAAAGTCAAACTGCTGCATAGAAATACACCTATTTTTTTAATAATTAGAAATACTTTTCTCTGAGTGTAGTAACACTATTCCCTGAGAAGATGTAAGAAAGATCTACAGATGCATTTTTCTCTTTTTAAGGAAAAAAGATAAAGTCCTTGATCTCCACTGAATATCACAGTTTAATGGCCTCCACCCGTTTTCTTGCCCCAACTTTGTCCCAATCTGTGCTTTATATTAAAAATGAGTTTTCTTGCAATATTTTGTGCTAATAAACTAGCCAACCAAAAAAATGTTACTTGATAACAGGGTTTACTTTTTTAAAAAGGTGAGTATTTAAAAATGCTGTGATTTATGAAACTGTGTGAATGACTGTTGGTAGGTGCACTTTTTTCTCTTGTGCCAAGTACAGTAATAATTCACTTTATTGTTGTTTAAATGTCCATTTTATGCTTCTTTATATGACATTTATATGTAAACTGCCAGAATTCAATGTAACATCTTGGATGTGTTTGCAATTGAAGAGTTTGTTTACCAAATTATGAAGAGTGTCAACCTTCAGTTGCATGTACTCAGCAAGGCCACCCTAGCAAATGGGTCAAATGAAAATACCAGCTTGGGCTACCTCTTATATGTACCTTCTCTCTCTGCTGTACAGATTCTGAATGTGAGTACTGCAAGTGGACTCTAGTTTTTTTAAAAAAGAAGAAAACAAACTGAATCCTCGAATCAGAATTGTGGTCTTTTAACCACTCCTTTTAACTTTCATGATTTAAAATATTTGAATTAATGCTATGAGGCTAGCTTGTTGATCAAAAAATTATAATATTTAGAATATTTTGGTGTTTAATGAGACACCAAAAATGCTTGAGCATAGTCCACACTTGCCTTTGGAGCTAGCAGTGCTGTCATTTACATTGTGCTGGTGGATTTTGTATCAGTGCTGATTTTATTATGTATGTAGCTGAAGCTTAGTAGACTGGGAGGAAATTATTTAAATAAACAGGCTTTATTATAAGTTTTCCTGCTTTCCCTTGACCTGTCTAGTCACTGGGATTTTTGTGAGGGTTTTTTTGGGGTTGGTTGTTTTTTTTTTTTTTTTGTTTTTTTTTTTGTTTTTTTTTGTTTTTTTTTTGTTTTTTTTTGGGGGAAATGTCAATAATTTTTTTAATTTTAATCAAAATTAGTTACGTTCCAAATGGCTTTGACTGTGAAAAAAAAAAAAAAAAGGTGGATTTTCATTATAGATGCAAACAAATCTGTGAGAAATCAAATGCTTTGGAATAAAGCTTAATTGTTACGGCTCCATCTTGCAAATGAAAGATGGGATTTAAACTCTTCTTTCAATGATTGGCACTGAAGCTGTATTCTGAGCCACTGCTTAGATTTCTGTGTTTCTGGGAAAAAAATGCCCTCCTTCCTTTCTGTCTTCCAGGTAAAAACGGTTGCTGCTGTGTCATGGGTTCAGCAGTAGCAGTCATTTTTCTCCTTTTTAGTGGCTGGTGAAGTGCTGTGTTTTTGACTTTAGGCCTGGGAACAGTGCTGATAACATTGATGTTTTTAGTTGTTGCAGTAATGCTTGGTCTGACCAAGGACTTTCTGAGTCTCATGTTCTGCCAGGGAACAGGGGAAGCCTGGAGGAAGCAGAGACAGGACACCTGACCCAAACTGACCAAAGGGGTATTCCATACCACAGGCCAGGGACCTGGAAGAGGAGGGTTCACTGCTGGGTCAAACTGGGTATCGGTCGGCAGGTGGTGAGCGGTTGTATTCTCTTCCCTCGTTGTTTCCTTATCATTATTATCATTGGCAGTAGCAGCAGTGGTTTGTGTTATACCTCAGTTACTGGACTGTTCTTATCTCAACCTGTGGGAGTTATATTCTTTCAATTCTTCTCCCCATCCCCCTGGGAGCAGGGGGGAAGAAATTGGGGGGAGTGAGTGAGTGATCTGCATGAGAGGCTTAAACCACAACATGCTGCCAAAGATGGAGCTGTTGAGCCACTCCTGATGTGTGCAGACAGGAAATTTTGCAGTGCTTTTGCACAGTTTATGAATTCATCATGGCAGTGGCTGTGGAGCAAATGCTGATATGTGTGTCCCTCTGGCAGTACGGCAACACTTCCTGGAAGAGACACTCGTGGCTCTTTGAGTGATCCTTCATCAGGAAACAAAGCAGGTTTGGAGGATCTCTTAGACACATGGGTCAAGAGAGAACTTAGTTTTCTCAGGTTTATACAGGCAAACTCATCTTAGGCTTCGTTTTAGGTACTTTGTGTGCTCTTCTTGAGCCCTGATGTGGTGATTTATGATTTGTAGCTAAAGATCTGTTCCTGATTAGAAAGCGCGAAAGAGGTGTTATGAAGCAGAAGGGTTTTTTTGGTATTTTTAAAAGAATTTAACACCACCTTTCCCTGCATCCAATACTTGATCAAACTAATGAAATCAGTTTATCTTTGCAGTTTCTGGTAATGTTTAGGATGTAACTTGCTTGTCTCCTATTTGTTTTGAAATTATATTGTCACCATTGGATACTGCTTGCATTTGTTTCAGTTATGGAACATAATATTTAGTGAAGATCTTGAACATGTGGTGAAGATCTATATGAATGATTACACTTTTCTACCCTACATTTTTAATTATTTGTTTGTTTCAAGAAGTCATTGTTAATTTTCTTTTTTTTCTTAACAAAGAAAATTACAGGAGATTCTTGCTTTCCTTTAGGTAGGTGTCTTTTTCTTTTCCATTTTAATGGATCTCCTCTGCTTAATTTCTTTAACTGATCCAAATGAAAGTTCTTAATATGGTATTGAAAGCAGGAGGTGTGAGAGGCAATTAGACAATTGTTAGAATACAAGTCACTGGAACTGAAGATACCTTGCAGTCATTTCCTTGATTGTCCCTTTGGGAAAGAAACGCATCTGTTTGTTTACCTTGCATGGTCTTAGCTCTTAGGATTTAGTGAATATTGAAAGCAACAATGTGTGGAGGTCAGATATATGCTAGAAGGATAAGAATGCTTTCATTTTTCCATGGGAAGTGGAATTATGTCTCAATTCTGTGGACAATGACCTATTTATTATGCTCAGATCACAGCAGTAGGTAGCAAATTTGAAACCTTTGCAGCTAGGAGATGTTTCTGTCTCTCCAAACATTATTTTTCTGAAGAAATGGTTCTCACCATTATGTCATGTGTTTATGCAGTTTACTGTGGAGTGCTTCAGTCATTTAGTATTGTATCTTGTTGCATTTAGTCTAATGTAATTCTTTTGCTTCTTATTTTGCTTTTCCATAAATACTGTTCTGTGTCTAAAATATGGAATTCTACCTCTGCTATTTCCTGCAAAAAAACCAAGAAAAATATCTTGCTATGTAATGTTATCATCTTACCTAAATTGGTCATTTCACAGGTCCGAGTTGCTGAATGTAGTAACTTCTTGCTTTCTTTTTAGCATTGTGTTTTCAGGATAAGGTCACTGTTCTGTGATGGATTATATCAGAAAATAATGCTATGACCAAAGTATATGGAAAATTAAAATAAAACTTTTGGCATAAACATGAGCCATAAAAATGCACAATTTATGCAGCATGTGTCAATATTTTTTTTTATAATTGCCCTTTATAGAATTATCTTTATATTCTAATTTTTGTATCAGAAAATTTTGGATCTTTCTATCTCTAAGTTGTGGATGAGAAGAAACAGCATATCTCAGATGCATTTCAAAGCAATACTGTCAATGGGCAAGGGAATTTTAAGAAGTCTGAAGTACTTTATGGATCTACATCAGTCAGAAGCAAAGGCTTGAGTTTTGTGGAATGTGTATATTTTTATTGAAAACCATATCTCATTATTTTTAACTCTGAAAGCAATCTAGTTAATAGTAATGAAGATGTCCTTTTTTCCTATATGTATTTACAGTGGCTAACATGTTCTGAGTAAGTGTTTGTAGAAGCTGAAACAAATTTCGGTTTTCCTATGTCTTTTGTGCTCCTGAAAGGCTGCCTTTGTGTTTGGCAAGTTTTAGTTAGTTTTACTAGTAGTGCACATCCAGTATCTGAAGGGGACCTATAGGGAAGCTGGGGATGGACTCTTCATTAGGGACAGTAGTGATGGAACAAGGGGTAACAGGTTCAAACTTAAACAGGGGAAGTTTGGATTGGGTATAAGGAAGAAATTCTTTACTGTAATGGTGGTGAGACACTGGAATGGGCTGCTCAGGGAAGTTGTGAATGGTCCATCGCTGGCGGTGTTCAAGGCCAGGTTGGACATAGCCTTGGGTGATATGGTTTAGTGGGAGGTGTCCCTGCCCATGGCAGGGGGTTTGGAGCTAGATGATCTTAGGGTCCTTCCCAACCCTAACTATTCTACAATTTTATGATTCTATGATTCAGTAATAACACATTTAGTGCATGTTTTTATTAGTAATTTGCCTTCAGGCAACTCCACCTGTTGGCAACTAAGATCAGTTGTTAGGATTAAATCCTAGCGTGCCCATCCACACAATTGTCTAAAGCTGTTCCAGTAGAGTATTATCTTTCAGAAACTTTTCTAATGAAGGCACTAGCAGTTCTCTCTGAGGTGAGTAAAAGAAAGGAGAAAAGAGTCCATTTTTATCTGACAGTTCTCTTGACCAACTCAAGAGGCATGGAGATTTATTAGGCAATAAAAATCTGTCTGGCACGTCAGGAAAATTCCCATTGGTTCTGATTCACACCCATTTTATGTTCTTCTTTTAAAATTTCTTTTAATCATTGATTTATTTGAGCAGAGTTTTCACTCAGAACTTCTAATTGTGGTTGGTTTTGTTTTGTTTTTTTTTTTTTTAAGACAATTACTTTTTTCAGTGTTACGTAACTTTCCGTGAATGTGTGAAAGTTTAAATTTCTCTGTGTAAGTTCTTTTGTTTTTTTCTTTTTAAAGGTGTGTTTTATACTCCAGTAACCTCATTCTTTCCATCCAACTCTGTCTTTGCTTGACAAATGCAGAAATGATGTTCCAAGAGTGAAGAAAAATGGAAAGTTAGTTGGATTTTGACAAAAATGGACTAACCAAAATGATTTACTTTCTTTTGACATAAACGTGTCAAATTCTGAAAAGTATTTGAGTGCTGCCAAAGCTAGACTGGCATTAAAACCCTTATATTAACTCGCACATTCAGAAAGAAGTTCAAGTGAACTTTTAGCTTGTCTGAACAGTGCTTTCTTTCTAGGTCTTATATTAATGAATTATTTTACAATATTTTACAGGTGGTTGTAATTCTTTATTCAAAACCAGTTTATGTTAAGTCTAAGATGTTTCCCTACTTGAGTTCTATTATCATAGGATGTTTTTAGCTTTTCCTTTTCCATTTCTTTTCTAGGGAATTTTTTTGCAAGCAGGGGTAAAAAGTACTTAAATACTGGTTTTAATTTCAAAGTTTGATTAATTTGCTTTAATGTGAACAATTCCATTTTAGCTCTGCTTCTGGAACCTGTGAATGAAAAAATAAAGGGACTCATTAGCTCTTTCAGGCTCAGTTCATAAATGCATTGGAAGGTTATGTTCTGTGGTGTCTACCATCTTTTCTGCTTCTATTTTAAGTGTTCAGAAATCAAGCACTGCTTTGGATTCCCTACAGTGGCATTTACAGAGATGGATGGCTCACTATCTAAAATCTTTCAGCTGTGTATTTATCTATATTCCTTCCTGCTGGTTTTAGCTGTAGTTTCACATATAATTCTAAAAAAATGTTAATTGGACTCATAATGGGCTAAATTGTATTTTCCTTACCTGTCCTAATATAAAAAGGTAGATTTGTAAATAGTTAAATGGTTGAACAGTCCTTTGGAATGTCTACATTGTATGTTTTACCATAATCTCAGTACACATATGCAAACAATTTTTAAACAAATTCAGATGGAAAAAAAAAAAGCCAGCAACATTTCTAAGATTTTTATCATAAAGCTGAAGTCTCCTGATTGCTTAAAATAGATGTAAGTTTGGTCAGGATCCAGAAAGATCAATAGATTGGAGACTGATTTGGAGTCGTGCAGGTAATGGTGGTATAGCCTTCCACAGTAAATGAAATAACAGTACATTTTGGAAATGCTGTAGCTCAGGAAAAGATTATAGGTTGCAATTTAGGCAACGGGAGTTCTTTCTCTGTGAAAATTAGATTAAATTAGAAACTGGTTCTGTAGAATGTGAGAAAACTAATAATGTGTCAGAATAAAATATTGTGCAGAACAACCCCACAATTTTTTGATACTTTTGCTTCCTGGATTTGGTTTGGTTTTATTGTTGACTTTTTTGTTTGTTTGTTTATGTGATTTTGCTGTTTTGTTTTCTTGGTTTGTTTGTCTGTTTTTTTTTTTTTTTTTGTATATAGACATTTATTTTCCTGCCTTAATGTTGTGGTTTAAGCTGTAAATCAGCCACACAGTTTGTTCACTCACTTCCCCCTCCTAAAAGAACT
>JAOEHY010002521.1:0-25819 GCA_025447955.1 Psilopsiagon aurifrons | reverse complement strand
GTGAGGTGTCCCTG
The DNA here is from genome assembly GCA_025447955.1 of Psilopsiagon aurifrons. Taxonomy (NCBI): domain Eukaryota; kingdom Metazoa; phylum Chordata; class Aves; order Psittaciformes; family Psittacidae; genus Psilopsiagon; species Psilopsiagon aurifrons. The sequence goes on along the minus strand of JAOEHY010002521.1, from coordinate 25,805 downwards.
CCCATGGCAGGGGAGTTGGAACTAGATGATCTTAAGGTCCTTTCCAACCCTAACTATTCTATGTTTCTATGATTCTATGTGCACCTTGTCAGACAAGCAGAGGGAATACATCTGGGAGACTTGTTCCTTCTAACTGATGCTCTTGGGTCGGTTGGACCCTCAGACCCCTGCAATGAATGGGCGCATCCATGTCCTGCTTTTACTGAATGTTCACACTTCTAAGTGAGCACACTGGGGGACAAGGGCTGCTTTAACCACACTTCACTCTGCTGATTTTGAATAGGAATTAAACCCATCCCCTACCACCAGTGCACAAACATTCCTAGCATTCGCATCTGTGCTTATCAACAGTGGTCGTTACCTAGATGGAAAGAACTTTGAAAAGTTATTGACTTCATTAATAACATGATTTCTGGAATAGTGAATCCACCGAAGGTTCAGATAAACGTTCAATTAAAACAATGTGCATCTTTCCCAAAATTTCTGGGGGTTTGCTCTCCTCCTAGGGACATTCCACTCTTTTATCTCAATGTCTCTGTTAGGGTGGGATAAATAATCTGACTGTCATAAAGAGCTTTCTCTCTTTATATTAATACATTTGAATAACTCTAACTTTTAAAGATGTACTTTATTTAGTCATTTATTACGTTATTTAGACCTCTCTAAAAATTCATAAATAACACTTTCCTCTAATGGCAGCTGGTAAATTTAATCCTTTCAAAACCCACAGTACTTTTTTAAAGCCCTGTCACCCATCGGCTCTACAAATACTTATACAAAGAATGGAAACCCAGAAAAAACTCTGTCTTTTGTAGGTGCTCTGACATGATTCCTTCAGCTCGGGACACAAGAGTCCCATGATAGACCTTCCTGCCCCCCTGTCCTTCCCTGTGTCCTGTTGCGCATAAGAGCAGCTGAAGCTGTAAAGCAGGTCTTTGGCACAACTGCATCGCAGCTCTGCTCATTATTTGGCTGAGGAATTTACCCTGGCTTGAGTGCTCCTTCTGGGCTTTCTTTCCATAGCTCAGTGAAGCAAAATCCATTTGTTTCATTAATGTTTAGGTTGCACCTTGGTGATTTTCCAAACAAATCCATTAAAATATAGCCAATGCCTTTCTTTTCCAGAAAGCCTCCATTTTGCTCTGTGATTGAAATGATGATGTCAGACCGGAGTGTTTAGGATTTCCAAATTCGCTGCCACAAAATAGGAATGAGCTAATCAGAGGGACAGACAGGCTAATTATAGCAGAGAGAGTGCTTCTATTTATTCCCAAGTATCTTGTTAATCAGCAATAATGGAAAAGGAAATAGCAAAAAATTACACAGCAGTTAAGTGAGTTTTTGGTAAAATATATATTCTTAAATTAGCCCAAGTGTCTCTGAATCATGCAATGTAATTAAATTTAATCCATTAACAATATGAAACTTGAGTCCCGCTTCCGATCGTATTTTCAAGAGTGGAAGTAATGAAATGTTTAGTGGCAAGTAGGTAGTGTTATTATCAGAGACCTAATTGCTCAAAGGTGGGGGAGCATGTTAGAGTCTTTCTCAGTGTTGCAGCTGACAAAAAGGAGTGCTGGGCAGTGTCTAGTGAAGCCAAATGATATAGGTCATGGTCTGAGGCTGGAGCTGCATCGAGGTTTATTGGGATAGGGATGGGAGCAGAACCTGTACAGCAGAAATAAATGTACAGAACTGCTGGTTCCCTTTCTGTGTGGTTGCACCATGACAACATTTATACAGACATCAGCACTAAAAAAAGCAATTACATTTTAGCTGATACTTTTACAAAAAGGGATCTAAGAACACCGAGATGGCCCAGGAGCCACCCATCCTGGATATGTTTTTAAGCAGCAGATTTTGCAAGGCTCCTCAGGATCACCCCAATCTCTCTGCCTTGTCCTGCTGCTCATTGTCATTCCTCATCAGGGCATGGGAAGAAAATAGCACAGTTTATTAGCTGCAAACAGCAAATACCTCCTTTTTTTGGATGGATTTTTTTTACCCCCCAATCCAGCAGTGATCTCCTTTTGGGACAAACTCCCTTTTGAGTTCAAGATTTCAGTCTTCATTAAGGAGCAGAAAGCAATAGGATTTGATCTTCATTTTGAGTCTGTTTTAAGGAGGTTTATGGTTATGAACATATGGAGTTTCCTGATTTCTTTGGGGGAAAAAAATCACTGCTAAAAATCAAACTTAGATGCCCTTGAGTCACATAGAGACAGGCACTAACAAGCATCTCATGAGCTGAAAATTGAATCTTACAACATTTCAACCAAGCAGTCTTGGAAAATTAAGATTAGGGCTTGAAATAGGGGAAATCAATATAAAAGCTTATGTATATATGCTTTATGTATTAGCTGTGGTGTCCAAAACACCCTGAATTTTTTCACACTGCAGATAAATGAACTTTGCTGGCAGCACCGATTAAGAGCAGAGTGGGGGGAGTTCACAGTGTGGCCTCCTGCAGGGGCTGGCAGTGGTCCATCCTGGAGAGGGCAAGGAGAAGAGGAGCCCTGCTCTTGGGGATAGTGTCAGGGCTGGGCTGGCACATCATGGGGACATCACCCACCTTGCAGGGTTCACCAACTTGGAGCCAAAGGGTTTGCGTTCTCATCACTTCAGTCTTTCCTTCTGGCGGAAATGGGGTCAGTAATGTAACATCAAACTGATACTTTTATGCAGTTTTCCTGATTTTTTGCTGTCACCCCTCACTCTTTTTGGTTCATAAAATGTATTTTTCTTATTTATCTTTTATTTTGAAAAATGCTACCATTTCCATGTGACCTGCTGTGATTTCAGAAGAGCAAAGTGGAACGTTGGTCATCTCGCTAATGATTGTCTAATATTTATGGGAAGCTTCTTTCAAAGTTATCATATCACTTTCCAAGAAGATCCTGTTGATTTTCTCTTTGTAGACTGAGCTGTGATGTGCATTTGCCTTGACTCATCGATAGGATGAAAAGAGTCCAAGAGGCTGTCGATACCTTTTGCAGCTTCCTCTCCCTAACCACACACAACCATCTTCAGAAAGTAGTTCTTCAAATATTCATGATTTCATCTTTTTCCCTTTAATTTCTGATGGTGTGATGCTATTTGGAGTAGCATCTTTTATAAGGATAACCTTTAAAATTCAGCAGAGAAAGAAGAAAGAAGAATGATGTTTACAGAGGCCCAGAAATTAAAACTAGCACAGGCTCTTATTTATTTGTGTCGGATTGGACTTTTAAGTAAGCTGCACATGTTTTGGAAATATGCAGGCCTAAACGTCCCACTGATGAAAAACCTGCTGGTTTACACAGGACACAGACCAATGTATAACTGGCATTTCAGTCCTGGCATCTGTAGTCCTTTGTTCTGGAAAGGGCAGTAAGTTAAGCTCCCACAACAACAGACATCCAAAGCAGGTGTTCTGGGGTTCAAGGGTGACTCACTGAGATGATGGGTTATTGATTATTAACTGGACAAATGTTCCTATTTCAGGGCCTGGAATTGCTCACACATGGAGGAGGAGGAAGAGAATTGGCTGGGAAACTCGGGGCTGACCATGTAGTGGGGGAGATGAGACAAGACCTCTGGGAAAGAGGGAAAGAGAGAAGGGCACCCTTTCAGCCAGTGGCTGGCCACTGTTCTGCAAGGGCAGCTCCTCCTGGCTGGGACTCCTGTGGGTACAGCCCGTGGCTGCAGGAACAGGCAGAGAAGGTTACTGGAAGGGGTGTCTTATGGAGGGGATATGCCCCAGGGCATCGCTGCCCAAGGCCTCACCCAATGAGCTTCTCCCAGTTTATGGCACGAAGTCAGGCTTTGCATGTTTATCTGAACCCCACAGTTAGTTAAGTTCAAGCAGTATAAAACTCCCGGAGTTCCAATGGGCTTAGATAGCCATTCCTCATCCTTGTTCCCTGCTCTTTTCCACATCCATTTACTATTCAGGAAAACAGACAAACTTTGGTCCCTTTGAGGATCTTTCATTCAACCTTTGAATCAATTTTTTTCCCCCTTTCCATTGTAATCAAGCAATCCAAGCCAGGGTTAGCTTGAAGATACTTTAAACTGAACTGTTGCACTAAACCAGTGATACTTTTAAAAGGCTGACAACTTTTTAAGGCTTGTGGACATTTCCTGTGTCAAGAATAACATAAAACAGCAGCATTCAGAAATCCCACAGAGGTTATTTCTCTGATTTTCCTGATTGGCTCAGGTGTGTTCGTATGTATGTACAGGAATGGGTATATTCCTCTCTACAGGTTCAACTCACTTGGGGACTAAGGGTCCAGGGCTGGGTGAAGGCAATACTTGATGGCTGCCACAGGGATTGGGTCATCACCAGTGATGTTCTGCTGTGCTGGGACACAGGCAGAGCACAGTGCTGCTAAAAACAAAGCCATCAAACTTGCTGTGCAAGTGCTAATTGCATGGGTACCATTCCTGTTAAAACAGACCGTTTGATCATTCTCATAGATGTGAGTTGTAATACTTTATTTCAGTCAGAAGTGGTTTTTCATGAGACAGAATGAAACTTATAAAGCTTAATGTCCATGTCAAATATCAAATTTTCCTTTTGACATATTTCATCTCAATGCCGCCATGGAAAGGATTGGATGATCCACTTGTAGTTGAATTTTAATGAAGTAAATTATCTTAGAAAATTTCCTACTGTGTTCAGAATGCAGGAACTAACATGCCTCATTAGATGCCTGTTGATTAGAAACGTTAAAGTGGCTTTTCTTTCTTTGAATTGCAATTAAAATTAATTTGATAGGCTTAACCCCTGCCCTGTTGCCAGCTATCCACTGAATCTTTGAAGTTGGAAGAAAGTGAAGCTGTCTTGCCCATGGTTTGCCCTGTGTTGAAGCTGGCATACACCATGTGCCAGAGTGGTGGGACAGACATCCCAGCTACTCTGGAGTGGGCAGCGGGTTTGGTACCGGGGTGCAGAGTTCCCACTGCAAATCCAGGCCAAAGGCAGGCACAGAGCTCACAGAAATGTTGTCATTTTGTTCATACCTCAGTTACAGCAGCTTTCTTGTTCCAGAGATACTTCTCGAATCTCTTATGTTTCCATAACCTCCCTCAGTTCTGCAATTCATAGCTGCCTTTTCCCTTTGCAAGTATGTTTTGGATCGAGCTTTCCCGTTTGTCCTTCCCCAGGTCATGAGCCATTGTTTGTATCGTTAATTCAGATGGAGAGTAAAGAAATGTACTAAGTTCATCTTGCCTTTGCAGCCCAGTAAGCAGCAACGAAAGCTCATTGTAATAACAGCCTTCCCCATTACCGTCACCAGATGTATGACACAGAGGCATTGTGACTCTGAATCACAGGCACAGGAGGGACTGGAGGGTTAGAAAAAGTATTTAATCACTGGTCCCTTCAGGATTAATAGGCAAGGCGAGGGATAACATTTGTAATATATTATACCTTTCTGAGAGCAGAATCTAGGCAGATTAAATACTGTATTCCTTACAGTTATTTGTGTTTCAGGATGTGTATTTGGGTCAGAAAGATCCTTAATTCTGTTATGGAAATGCATTATATGGTAGAGAAAGCTTCAGTGAAATGAGAAAGCAAGTCACCTCACTCTGCTCCCTCTGAAGAACATGCAGTTGAATTCTATCACTGCTCTAAGCAAGTCAAAGCAGGTGGGGTACTGAACTGGAGGAACACAGGAATTTCATGCTTTCTAGATGTTCAGACCTGCTCAGCTCAGACCTGGTCATCATTTTCCATCCCCAGAACCTCCACAGCAAGTCCAGCTCCCCTCACATGGCTGTCACTGTGAGCTGGGATGCTGTGGGGGCAGGATGCTGCATGGGCTGCACTGTAGGTACAGGGCTCCTGAGCACTTGTTTTACACCGTGGCAGGGGCAATATAAAGTGCTTCCCCTTTTCAGCCTGCTTAAACTGTCTCAGACCTATTTCCATTATATATCTACTGCTGTCCATGTGCCCTGGAAAGTTCACTGAGTCAGGGGAGGAAGGGGAAGGGCCCCAACAGCAGATGTGCCCAGCAGCAATCTTCAAAATGCAATTAAAGAAGGTCAGAGAGAGGAGCTACATGGTTAGAGACTGTGTTTTAATTACTGAGCTCTAATTTCATTCCTACTACATGTATTTCTTTCATGTTATGTATTGTATAGCACAATTCTTGTATTGAAAAGCTCCTGGAGAATCACTAAGACTTAGTCCAAAAAAGACCAGCCCAACAGAGCTAAGGAAAGCTCTTTTCCAAGCAGCTGGAATCAGGGGATGTGAAACAGAAGGGTTGTGTTATTGATTCCCTCCAGGTAGCTGCATGCATTGAGGTACAGTGGTACTTTCCCTGAACCCCTGCATTATGCCTGAGCTCCAGAGGAGACTCAAAGCAGGCAGAGAAAGCAGGCAGCTGGAGCTGAGTGGTGTTTAAATCAGCAAAACAAACTGATCCTGAGGGACAAAGCCTGTTTTCCCTTCAGGGACCCCTGGCTTGCAGGGGCTGGAAACTTTGCAAATGGTTTGTTACAGCCCTGGGAGATATCCACTTCTGTCATCATACCACGCTGTCAGTGTTTGCTTGCCACCTTGTTTACCTCCCCTTGTCTGCCACTCCTTTTGTTTCAGTGCAGTCACGCTTGGCCTGCTGGGGTTGGGAAGTGTTTGGGAGCCCTTGCTTGGAGCAGGATTGCCTTCTGGGCATCAGCTGGGTTTGATTGCACCAGCCTAGTTAAGCACAGCAGCATTTCTTATCCAGTAACTATCCACATGTACCTGCTAAGACTCAGATGCTTAACAGCAATAACTTAAAGGAATGCCATGTGGCATGTGCTAAATGAGAATGCCAGACTTGTTATATTTACAAGCCAGAATACTTATGCAGTTAGTACAGCCTTGGCCATTGGCCACAGCTGGAAAATGCCTCATCATGTCCCATGCACTCCTGGAGGAACAGTACATGAAGGAAGAAGAACAGATGTTAAGTACAATGAAACAGTAGGATTCAGGTTGGACAGGTTTTTGAGCAACCTGGTCTATTGGAAGATGTCCCTGCCCATGGCAGGGTGCTGGAATTGGAAGAACTTTAAGGTCCCTTCCAACCCAAAACATTCTGTGATTTATTGATTCGATTGTTTGTCTCTTCTGAATGAGCTGTTTATAAAGGGCTTATATGGTTAACTTGTGCCCAGTGATTTATTCCTTTTTCCCCTCCTATGCACCTCTTCCCTGTATTCCCAACATCTACTGTCTAAATTGAATAATTGTCCTGATTTAGACATAAAGAAGTTCTCAGGTGTCTGAGGCCCCACTTGGCCATCAGAATTCCTAGAAAGGGATGACAACTCCTGCAGCCACAGCATACAAAGTACTGATTTGGGACTAAGCTCTCCCTGAGAGTTTCAATATGCTGATTAACTTCGTACTAGCCAGCTCTGTGCCCGATCAAGCCTGTCGGCCCCACTGCTGCTTGCTGCTGTAATTCTGTGATGAAGTGATTTCCTTGTTTGGCATTTAAATAGACAAAGTGTGGCCCCACAGGCAAGGGACTCCAGCACTTCTCAGCCACCACAGTTCCCATCAGGCACATGGAACACCTATCTTGCCTTGAGATTTATCAGTACCCATTTTCATGAGTGCCACCCTTGATTTGGTGTTGGTGCTGGGTCAGTTAAGCACTGGGAGAAAGCCCTGTGGTTCTTCTCTCTCTGGGCTTCCACAGGGGAGCATGGCCAAAGGGAGGCAGGGGTGCTGCATCTGGATCTGCATAGCTTAGAGCGTGTGTCTGGAAGGATGGTGTACAGGAGAGGTGGGAGATAAGGACAGTGTGAGATGGAGTAAGTAGCAGCAGAAAAGGGAGAGGTATCAGACTCTGCTCAGAGCTGAGCTCTGCCTTAGGGAGATCAGAAAGATTGCAGATGAGTGACATGGAGACGGCTGGAGGGCAGTGATGTATTTGGCAGATCAGAACCGGACCTATGCGTTATTACTGAAGCCAAAAGAGCTCATTTTTGCAGTGACGGCATTAGGAAAGGGCTCGTGAGGGAGCTGCTCCTCACCATCATCCTGGTACAAATGCCCCAACAACATTTATTGATTCCTTTGCTGCTGCAGCTGACACCTTATGCACCCACAGCTTTTATTACTCTTCCATGGAAAGATTTTCTGCCAGTTCTCACTGTTACCAACTTCACGTCATTAACAGTATTATCTCCCTGTCATGTCACGGGCCAGGAGAATTCTGCCGCCTCCCTGGGGAACCTCTGCAGAGACCTCTCAGGATGAGCAGGGCTGTGCTGGCTGGGGAGGACCTAGGGTGTTATGATGTCGCTGAAGGGAGAACCAAGGCTGCAGTCCATGCCCAGTTGCTCTCATGGGATAGATTTAAGGTGTGTATTGGATGGTGCAGGGGAAATGGCTGCTGCAGGAAGCGGGTGCAAATTCCCAGGCTCAAACCCTGTGGTGGTACCCTCAGTTTTCCCAGCTTTCTCCACTGCCCGTGTTAACTGTTTCTAAGTTCACACTGCAGAAACTATCAGTATGAAAAATAATTCCCAAAATAAACACAGAAAGGAAGTCTCTGTTTCTCCATCGTTGTAATCTGCAGGCAAAAATGAACAATCAGGGTTTGTCACGCAGCTTGTATACTCCTTGCTGCACCATATTTGCAATCAAGAGGCCATACATAATTAACCAAACACATGAAAATCCAGAGGACTATGAAGAATTCTGTAGAACGCCTCCCCCTGTGCTGGCAGTGCTGGTTACTATAGAGCCACATCTCTAAACTGGGTCTGAGAAGGTGGTGCCAGATGCCTGGGCTCATCTGGCCAATATGCTGGCAGGAGCTGTGCTGGCACAACTGGAGCAATGCCCTGGGACCTGCACTGCCCACTGCCAGCACCCTGCCTCTACCCTGGGGGATGCTGCCATCCACAGCAGCTTCTCATGGGGCCCTGGAGAAACAGGAACAGGAAAGTGGAAGAAAAACATGTGTTCCCTGAAGTAATGCCAGGTAAGACAAAGAAAGTGTATTTTTAGAGCAACAAGTTATATGGGTTTAATAACAAGCTTCAGCTGAATGTGTGGCTCCAACTTGGGAGAAGGATAAAGCCCAGGCTCATCTTCCAGGTTTATTCCTCTCACATGCCACATGCACAAGGATTCCTTACAGCTGGTTTTCAGGAAAATGTCCCCTCTCCCAAGAACACAGTTAAGCACTGCAGTGAAATGGCAACATAAAATTGTTTCTGCAGACTGTGTAGACACAGTGACAATGGATATTGTTCACCATCAGCTGGGTCCCTGAAAGCACTTTATTAAATTGCCTCTAGGACTCAGGAGTGGGGTTAATTATTTAGGTATCTTAATTTTCAATACATCTGTCTTTTGCTTGCAGTACTAGAAATCTAAAACTCGGGCTCCAGAGGCAGAAATGCAAGAAACCATCAGCAGTATTTATTTAAGTGTAATCACTGCCATGTGAAGAAGGTGTGATTTACAATGATTTTTGATGCTTAAAATGCAAAGATGAATATTTAAACCGATAATTTCTCCTGGCTGCAAAAGACTCCAAGTTCTCACCAGCTGCTTTTGACTCTGTTGGTTAAATGTTAATACGGAACCCAGTTGATGCAATTGATTTTATTCCAGGCTGTCATTGCTGTGTGGAGTAGCACGTGCAGGGTGAAAATCCATCCACTCAGCCTGCTTTATGCCAGGGCTGCAGGAAGCTCCAGTGGGGCAGGAGGCTGAGGACTATGACATGTCAGCAGTGACAATGGATGGGTGATAGTTAACAAATGGGAGCGTTATGATTAGTGCAGGTCGTGAGTGCGGGCTGGGAAGCGGGTGGTGCGGTATGCTGCTCGATAATCTAGCAGTGACAGCAGTTAACAAGGAGCAATTGCATGGTGTGTGCTGTTACCGAGCCCAGCGGTGCTGTGTGAAACATTAATATGCCCCCTGGGGGTGCTGGGCTCACAGGATCCTCTGCAGAGGAATGACTGGGTCTGTGTCACTGGTAGGAACCAGAAAGAGGTATGTGCCGTGGCACACAGCCTGCCCAGGCCAGCACCCAGGGCTCAGCCTCTTGCCTGACTGAGCATCAGCAGCCACTGGGGTCTTCTGCATCTCTGTGCTCCCCAGGCCCCAGGCAGAATGAGATTCGCTGTGGAGCAATCCAGCTGTTACCAAACAGCTGTCATTCTCCAGAGGACTTCCAAGCACTTGGAAGATTTTATGATGTGTATGGTAGGAAGTGCATGCCATACTTTGCACCTAGCACAGCCAGGAATTTGGTCTCTGGGCAGCTCCTTCACCACCTCGCTGTGGAACATCATCTGGGTATTTAACTAATCAAATATAAAATACTCTACACTCAGCTGGTCCTTTGCTGAGGAGCTGTAATCTGGGGTTCATGAATGCAGGGAGCCACATTTTAAGCATATACACTGGCAAAGTGACAGGAATGATTTCCTATTTTCATTTATTTAATAAATAATCATGGCAATTGAGGAATTTGCCTGACTCAGTCTACCAGCATGAATTAAAACATTCAATTACACCAGTGGGGGAAGTTTAAATATTTACTTACTCTTTAGGGGATTATAAATTAACCCTAAGGACTGCCATAAACCTTAGTCAAGACATTGACAAAAAACTTGAATTCAGACCTTAATTAATCTAAGGGAAGCGGTGTGCAAGCCCCAAGGGACATTGGCTAGGGAGAGTCCCAGGGCCATGCTTGCCTATCAGCACATAGAAATAGGCACACCCAGTTGTAAATAATTCAGATTTAGTGAAAGAGTGTTGTGCAGATAATTAAAACCCACTGTACCTGCCACGTTTCATGATGGACCCTGAAGTGGGAGCCTTGGCTGCTGCTGTATAAATCAGGTGCTTTGTGGGCTCATTAACATTTCACAATTCAGATGTAAAGTCCATCCCCCTTGGCGGGATGTGTGCAGTGAATCTGCTTGTGCTGCTGCCATGGGCAGGCGAATGCTCTCACACCAGCCTTCATTAACTGCATTAACTTTCAGCTGGGAAAGTGCTTGTTTGTAAGCAGATTCATGATCTCTGTGAGCTTGCCTTTTCTCTTCCCGAAAGAAAAGTAGGAATTGAAGCTTGCTTACGCAATATGTTCATTACTGTTCTCTAAGGAATTAAATTAGCACTGTCATAAGGTAATAAACAAATGAGAGAGAGTTTTGATAAGAAAACAGCAATGTGGGGAGATGCAGTTCCCAGAGAGAAGGTTGAAGGGTGGTTCGCATTTTGTCCAGACCTTTGAATCTGCTCATTTTTCACAGTCTGGAAGAGCATTATTATCAAAATGAACTGTTTGCTATGATTTCCCTTCCAGGTAATTCCTTCCAAGGAGAAAAAAAGGGCTATTTGCTCAGATCTGGAGCAGTTCGGGAGGCACTCGACGCTCTTCCACTCTGAGTGTGCTCTGCTTCATAGGTGGCAGCTGGCGTGTTCTTTCAGGAGGAAAGCAAAATTCTGTGTCGGAAAAGGTTGCCCTACTTGGCCCTTATTTTGTTTTGGACTGGTGCTGAAGTCCCTCTTTGATTTGGATTTATTTTCTTGAATTACATTGACATATGGCAAGGCTGTTTTGAAAATTACCTGCCCTCTAAAGATTATCTTGTTCTCCAGACACCACTGAGCTCCTGAAATGAGGGTGCTGCATCTCCACAGGGCCAGTAAACCTCCCCATTGAAAAGACAGTATATACAAAGTCAGTCCCAGAATGAAAGCAATCCTAAGGATAAAAGCAGATACAATAACTAGACTTCAGTGACCTATTTTTTGCCTAGCCTTTACACACTATGCAACCAACCACTCACGTGTGCAAGAAAACCCACCCATGTGTCACATGCACATGAAAGTGCTGTTTAGCCTCAGCCAAAGCTGTTAAGAGAAACAAATGAAGTAGCAAAATTAGCAGAGCTGGGGACGAGGAGAGGAAATATGACTTTCCCTGGATTTCCATAGGCTTTGTTGGGGACCTGCTCACAGTGCCTGTTCTGGCCTGGCCTTTACCTTCTCTTGACACCTTGCTGCTGCTGGGTCAAGGCATGACTGCAAAAGCAATCTGGGGGGAAATGTTGATTTTTGTTAGCTGTTTTTGTCTTTTTCATTTGTTTTCAATTTTACAGGTTTTTGTTTGTTTGGGGTTTTTTGTTTTGTTTTGGTTTTTTTTTGGGGGGTGGTGGTTTTGGTTTGTTCAGGGTTTTGTTTGTTTTTCAATTGTTCAGGTTAGACACCAACAGGCAGAGCCCTTCTGTGTTCCCCATGGGAAAGGTCCCTCCACTTCTGCCAGATCTGTAGTATGAAGCCAAGTGAAAAGGGGTAATTTCATTTGAGATACTTTCATTTCAGTGGTGAAACGAAAGTTTCACCACTGAAATGGTGAAATGCCAGCAAATGTTTGCCTGGCACCGGGCAAGGGCAGTCTTGACAGGTAAACAGTTTAACTGTCCTGAAGTTCAGGAGGGCTTCTTGTCCCTTATGGGGTGAGGAAAATTTATTGTGGTTCTTTCCCTGCTGAGTACCAGAAATAGTTTATTTCCAAGTGGGAGACATTTTGGGCCATGTCCCACCCCCTGGTTCAGCTGTGCCTGACAGGAGCGTGGCTCCCAAGAGCATCCCTGCTGCATGGCCACCTCCTCTTAGAGGCTGCATTACCATGGAAGTGTAACACAGGCAGGACACTGAATTTGGTAGGAGGGCAAGGTGTTGATTTTCATTTACTGGATAGACCAAATTCCAGCTGAAGGAGGGCGTTTGGTCTGTGGTATCTGAGCATGGCCAGTCTTCAGACTCCAAACAAAAAAAGTGCCAAATATTTTCCTGTAAAAAAACTCACTGTAGCTCAAGCCAAGTTCAGAAGACCTTTGCAATATGTGACAGTTGCAGACTCATCCAGGTTCACCCTTGTCTTCAGACAGAGCCTGATACTCACCGGACATGGCATCTGCATCAGCAGCATGTTTGCATTGCTTTCAATGACTGTGAATCAAATATTTTCAGGACTCACATAGTTCTTCTTTGGTTTAAAGTCAAAGGACATACATTTCTTTACTCTTTAACAACCTCAATAAATTCAGTTAGAGCTAGCAAATTACATATGACTTTAGGAAGTGAAGGCCATGAGCAGTTTGAGTCTTTGCTGTGCCACTGGTGCTTCTGGACTCAGCTAATGACTTGGCAGGTTGATTCACTCTTCTCCCCAGTGTTTGGTAAGAGAGAGTACAAATGGATATCTTATCTCCAGCTACCTCTTACCATGCCTTCCACACTCCTTCTTCAAAGATGATGCACTGCAGTGTCACCCATCAAGAATCCCAAAAGCAACTGAATGTTGGAAGGGAACAGAAAGCAACATCTGGAGGCAAGTTAGAGGCAAGAAAACAAAAAGCTTTCCCCTTCTCATGAAAAATAGAACAAAGATTTATTTGCACTGTGACTGCTCTCCTTTAATCTAGCCTGGTTGTTCCAGGCTCCTGCTCTGCTTTCAGTTATCAAGGGGTTATCACTTGCTGACAATCAGCTTGTGCTAGATTTCTTTAATGCCTCATCTCTGCTCACTGCAGAGTAAATTCTGTGGCTTAGTGCCATGGCTCTTGTGTCGGCACTTTTGTTTCCCCCCCACCTCAAAGTTCAACCAGTGCCAGAGCCATGCAATGCACTGGTATGGGGTCAGGTCCCATCTCATCTGGCCCTGGGCTGGAATGTATTCTGCCAGTGCCCTCTCTGAGCAAGTGTCTGTGCTGGGTGAACTGTTGCCTGAGATGATGGCAAGGAGAAAGGAATTGGTGCAGAAAAAGCTTTAACAATGGAATAACTTACTGTCAACAAGATGGTTCTGCAGATGAACTCAAACAGCATTTGGTAGCAGAAGTCCTGATGCAAGTGTTACTACAGAAGGAATCTCACAGGGTTTCATTAATGCCTGTCCCTTAAATTTAACTTGCAGTTAGGTGTGTGTTACTGCCCAGGCTTGGCCACTATGACCCTGCTGTACAGACTCTCCTTTAAAGGGCTGCAGCAGCTTACAGGCGGCAAAACGTTCAGTTGAAAGACTGAGGCGACAGAGGTGCTAGTTCAGGAGGAGGGAGGCAGCAGGGTATATGATGTTGGGCAGTGGCTGCTCTCACCCAAGCTCAGCCTGAAGCAAAAGGCAGATAAGGCTAACCTGTATCCATGCATGTTAGCCTTGGTTTAAGGGTATAAGTTTTTCTGGCATTTAGGACAGCAACCAGGTTAAAACCAAGGCTAAGGGTGCAATTCAGACATGTCCTTATCCTTCACTGATCATTTCTCTTTTCAGGCGTTTATATTCCTGCACACTCTATCACACCTGGTGGGGCCTGTGCTGTTTCCTCAGTAGACTTATGAAATACACGTTCTGTGCAAACAAACAAGATGATGAAAGATAAAAGGCTAATAAAAATTATTGAATAATTCTAGACTGATATGTACCCTTCCATCTGTCCTGAATTGCCTTCTTCCCTATCAACATCCTTCCTGGTGGGGCTGGCTGCAGGAGGGAGAGCCCAGCATTGACCAACAGCTGAAGAGTGAAGGGTGTTTCTATACCTACCACTGTGCCCTGAGTTCAAAGAAGCACTCTGCGTCTGAAGGCAAGGTCCCTGGAGCAGCTGCAGCTTTCAAACTCTGGCCCTACATGTAATGGGTTTAGTGTTCAATCATGCAAAAGTCTCCCACCCACCCCCCATGGGCAGTATCTGTGGCTCCAGGCTTTTAGCACGTTGCACTCAAGGAAGAGCTTTGTTGTTGCAAGTTGCAAGCAGCCATTTACTAATTGAGCAATTTCTTCTGACCTTGATGGAAACCGTCACTAACAGTCAAATAAACAGATTAATATCATAATTTTTCAAGGCTAGGCTTAAAAACTAATTGCATTTATCTGATTCTGGCTGGTTTGCCATGGCAGTGGTTTAAATTTTTTTCACGTTTTCTTTCCAATTTGCACGGATGCATACATCATACTGAGGACAATGCTACACCTAATTTACTCCAGCAAATGAGACCAATTAAAAATAACTCAGTAAAAATGATACTGAATCTTCAATTACTTGGGGAAGATGAGGAGCAGGCATTCTGTAATTGACTTGTTCATCTTCTCGTCCTCTAAAACTCCAGTATGAACATTAGCCAGAGTAGCTCACTAGCTGGTTGCCATTAGCACTGACTACTATTTCTACTCTATGACCAATATAAATCACATATTACTGTTCTAGCTTTTAGCCTGGATGGTGGCTATTATCTCTGTGAAGGGGAGAGGTGGAAGATGGGGCAATTTTTTTCATCAGAAGTGCTGTGTTCCTCCAACTCTGCTGTGCATGGTGCATTCAGACCCTTCCTGCTGACACTAGCATACATAGCTCCAAATGGGTTATTAGGATAAAGAAAAAGCTATTCAATAGAAATGAAGCCTTGTACTGTCACTTCAGGATTGGGAATTGCAGATGCACTGCACGTTATGCCTGTTTTGCATTATTTGTAGGTAACACCATATTTCAATAAGTAGCAAAAAAAAAAAAAAAAGCCATGAAAATGACCAAAAATCCAGCCTTTTGCAGATACCTGCCTCTGAAATAAGGTGCTACCAAACTTACTGTGGTGAGCTCATTTCTACCAGAGACATTAGCAGCTTTGATGTCACCAATTACAAGGATTTCACAGAGAATGCACATCTCTAATTAAGACTGTATGACACATGCTAGTCATTCACAGCTAAACTCATTTTGATGAATAGCGAGCAGCTGTTGCTGATAATGCCAAGATATGGCTCTTCTTACTTTTAATGCTGAGAGGCAGGCTTCCTTGGGTTTCTGAAGGGTGTAAGTGTTAAGATGGAAAAATTCACATTAGTGCTGTTGATGTTTCCAGAGAAAGAAGTGACCAGCATCAGCCTTTGTGCTGGTACCATGCTGGAGAAAGGAGTTGGGATGTGGTCCCACAGGTAAGCGTGATTGTCTGCAGCAATGGGTCTTTCTGAGAGGCATGATATGTTTTATCAGCCAAAGCCTGCTATTTGCTGAGCAGGAAGCTATGCTTTCCCAAGGATGGTGAAGCAGTTGTCTCTTTTGGGGTACCTCCTATAAGAGGGTATTGTTGAACCTGTGTCTTAGTTGAGGGGAAAGATTTGTCTTTTGATGGGTACTGTATATTTGAAGATGGTCCACTGGAAAACTTCTGTTCAGGTTCGGTTTTCCGAGTTGTGTTTCCTGGAGTGGTATATGACCAGCTGGTTGGCATTGCTGCCTCTTTGTTCCGCCATTTCTCTCCTGTACTTTGCCTGCCCTGTGAGGGATGTGAAGAAGTTTAATTGATGAGTGGGTTTGAAGTGCTTTGAAGTCCTTGGATGAAAGGCATTATATGTCTGTGATATGCTGCAGTTGCTTGTTTGGATGAGCATATTTACATCTGCTTTTCTGTTATTGAGTTCCTGACTCTTTGTTCACTTCTAAAGCAATATTTCAAACTGCATAAAAATGAAAAAAACCCTGCTTTTGTATTTAATGTATAGTAAGATCATGTAATTAGAAATGAGCCTTCATCATGATATTTGAACATTGTCAATGCAGTCACCAAAGAGGACTCTCTTCTCTCTTTTCTTGCAACAGCCAATGTAATCTTAATGCTACTGTATGTATTTGTTTCCTTTGATCAATAATTTAGGGTAATCATTTTGTTCTGCAAAATTTCCCAAGTCCATACATATTGCATAAAATGCAGAAGAGCAAATCCCCAACTGGATTTTAAAAAGCTTTTTGTGAAAATTTGGAGTTTCTTTAACTTAGAGCAGGGGAAAGAAGTGGGTCTAAAGATATGAATAAATCTGTTTGTTTGGAGACTTTGATTCTTGAACATTTATTTTCTTAATACTGTTGAGTAGCATTTAGACTGTCTGTACCTCCTGTGAGCTTATAGGAAAGCTATTTTTCTGTTTTATTTTAGCCTCTAGCCTTGCAGCATCTGTCAGGAGAAGTGGGACTTTCACATCACATTCCCTTGCACACCAGAAAGGGAAGATGATTCTATGAGAAACTACAGCTTGAGCTCTGATTTGTGCTATGCCGTTACTATGTAGATAAGCTAAAAATTGGTTTTGTAAGTAGCTGACAATGAGAATTCTACACTTTGTGTGGCATTAGAGACAGAGGAGACTATTTAACTTCAATTTTGTTTGGTCACTGAGTATATGCGGATCTGGCAAGTACCCGAGATGGCCGAAATCAGGTTTTTTTTGTTTGGAGCAGTGGAGATCTGCTAAAGGACAAAGCTGGGTGGAAGGAAGGTGGTGGTGGCGGGAATCTGTTAAAGGTGGGAAATTCTGCAATGAACATCAGTCAGAAGAATTTTACAGTCTTTGGGGAGGGGCAGGCTGATTTATTTTCAGCGCTCACTATGGTCAGAGAAAATAGATGGAGAGCTGTAGTCTTGCTTTGAGACACCTCTGCAGCAAAGGCAGTCTTGAGACCCTACTTTATTTATGTATTTGTTTATTTGTAAAAAGGAAGAAAAAATATCCCTAAACAGTAGTGGGGAAAACATTCATGTGTTTTATCTATGACTCTGCAATTAATGAGGTATAGGATTATAATAGGTTGTGAGTGAAACCCCACTTAAGTCTAGTATTTGAGGATTTTCAGATTTTACTTCCAAGAAGAAATGGTGCAGGCAGAGTGGGCTGATGTGTTATTCCCTCAGGAAATGGAATGCAAAATCATATTTATTGCTGCTGGTAGGAAAACTGAGGCTTCCTCTATGAAAGCATTTCCATCTGCAGCGGTACCAGGGTACCAGACCATGTTTTGAAACATATGGCTGTGGGTCATCTTTGAGAAGAGGCACTAAGGGGATTAATTGAATTACTTTGGACGCTGAAGCAGAAGCTAGGTTTTCATGGCTGCTGTTGTCACAAGGATCTGCAGAGTTTGCCCCTTGGTGGTTGATGTGTGGAGGGAAGGACTTGTAGGCTGTGCGATGGAGGGCTTCGTCATTTGCACCTTCCCTGTGCCTGCTCTTAGGTGAAGTAGGGCCACGTGGCGCTGCTGCTCACTTACGGAGTTTGAAGGGATGCAATAAGCACAGGAAGTGCTGCTTTATGATGTAGAGTACTCTATGTAGAGTACAAGTGATTTTCAGCAGGGAACGCAGACCTGCTTTGGTCCCGGTGCCTTTTGCCAAGTCCTAAATGGTTGCCCTTGCTCGCCCACTCTGTCAGCTTGTCACTACCAGGTTGGCGTTCTCCATGCAATGTATGGGTGACTACACATGTCAGCATGGATTTTGCCATCTGTATAATGCTGCTATTAAAGTTGAGTATCTCAAACAAGCTAAGCAGAACAATGAAAAATTTCTTCCCTAGATAATTTAATACTGGAAAGTATTTATGAGGTGTTGTAATTAAAAAAAGGCAAGCCAGTTACATGACAAAATACTTTATACTGCTTTGCTGGTTTAATTGAGTTATGTTCAGATGGCCAAGCATCATCTCTTGGATAAAATTGGTTGCTAACAGAATATCTTCAGCTCTCTGAGGAATAGAGCTATTTTACAGCTGAAACATTAGGAAACCTCTCAGTGAATTTATCTGATAATGAGTGCTTATTAGGCAGCAGTCAGGTCTGCTAAAGCTGGTGCTCTTATGCAGTAGTTTGTGTCCACTGACACACTCCATTTAGCAGTGTGCTATCCTGGGATCTTCCATGCTCCTGAATTGAGACAAATACAAACCTCAGGTGGGAGATGGTGAAAAGAGCCTTGAGAAACTATGAGAAGGGAGCAGAGGAAAGGAGAACCAGGGCAGGCATTTTCTGTTGCTAACATTGGAGCTTAGTATGCATTGGCCAAGAAGAAATAACTGTGGGTTTGTTGGGTTCTTTTTTTTTTTAAAGAACCACAGCACAGAAAATCATTAGTTGTTAGGGATACCACAGCCTGCACATGTTGAAGTTCTTTCCATGTTCAGCAGTAAAGAAAAGGAAATAGATGTGGAGTTAAGACTGTATAGAAGGACAGCCGAGCTTGCGCCTGGCAATAATCCATATTCAATGTAATCTGTGTTCACTGGTGAGTTTTGACAGCACTTCTGACACAGGCAAAAACCCCCTCAATTTCTTGAACTTTAAGTAGGTGTTTTCCCTTGCCTGTATTTTTGATTCTGGAACCTAGGCGGAAAAATAATTGGATAGATGGAGAAAATAAGAGTCTTCAAATGTAATGTTACCACAGTGAACTCTGGCAGTTCAAGCAATGTGTTCATTTTCCTTAATCCTGAAGTGTATGAATAAAGCATCACAATACTTTGTGTGTTTCACATGTATTGGAAATAGAGATGGTCTCTGGGCAAAAAGCAAGCCAAAGGTGTTATCTATAAAGCCCAGCCAGTTTTATTTCCTTCAGTATTTTGCTGTAACCTGCAATTACCTCTAAAATTTCTGCTAGCTTCTGGTGAATGCAGTGTTGTCTTTCTGATGTTTATTCTTTTTAAAGATACAGTTCAGTGCTGGAGTTGATAAAGATATTTTATTGCCCGTTTGCAGGGACTTGTGCGCAGAGCAACTTTGCAGTAAAGGAGAGGTTGAGGGATGTTTAGGGAAGCTGTTGGCACCTCTCCCGAGGTGCCCTCCAGAAAGGGAAGAGAAAATCAGTGTCAGGAAGTTCAGTTTGAATGGCTACCCTGGTCATCAGGACCTTCTGCTGCAGCAAAACTGCATATATATGATTTTTATATTTTATATATCTTTGGGGGAAGAGAGTGAGTACTATTTGGTCTCTATTGTAGAGTGGATTTAAGGGATTTGCATTAATTAAATTCAGATGAAGATAATGAATTTTGAATCCTTTTGTCTGCCACTTTTCTAGTTGCTGCACATAAGTATTGAGATAGTGAAAAATGACTTGGCTAATAAGTTGCAATAAGTAAGCAATGTTGTATTGATCTAAGCATTCAGAGTAGACTAAGCAACTAATATGTTCATTACATTTCTTCCAGGCCACTTCCAAATAACACTTGCTATTAAACATGAAATGTGCCTTTCCAGTTCTATACCAGCTATTAAATTATGATGTGGATATTAATAAAGAAATGCCTAAGGCTGGTCTTCATGCAGGAAAAAGAGCACCACTGGCAGATAGATGAAGAATATATTTTTATGCCACAGTTAAAATATATTCCATTTTAAGGTACTTTGCTGTTTAAGAAGAGAGAATTTTTAAATTCTGACCTTCCCTTACATAGGGAGACATCTTTGGTTTCCTTCTGTTTTATCCTTACCTTCAGAATTGTAATTGGATCTTGTTTCCTCTCAAAGTTTCCAGCAGATTAATGGCTCCAACTCTTGAAAACGGGTATGATGAGATCTCAGGGGGTTAAGGGGACAACCTGATGAGCTCATTTGTTTTAGTCAAGAGCAGATAAAGACTCCACTGCCGAGCCTGGGCTGTGCAGTATGTTCAGTGGTGTTTCCCTTCCATATCGCTAGCATGTGATAGGTGTGGAAGAAGAGGCCTATAGCTCCCACATTTCCACTCTAGATAAATAGCAGAGCCGATACTCATAACTGAAATTATTCAGAACGGAGCAAGACCATCAGCTCTTGCAGCCTCCATCTAAATGTCTGTGGAAATAAGAGAAGTGTCAAGAAAAATGACAAGTATGAGAGGTTCTTGCAAATTCAAAGGAGTTGCCTGAGATGTTATATGAGCTGGGCCAGGGGTGCTCCTGCTCTTCCCTCTCAGTCAGGAAGGTGATGCCTCCAAAAAGATTCATTTTTACTTGGCACAAAAAAAGCAGCTTCATTGGCTTCTCTGTGCAAGAATGGTAGAATTTCACTTGCAGTATTTGAAAAGAGGCAACATTTGAGGACATTCATTACTGTGGTGTTTTAGGGCTGGTCCTTGTTCTCCCCTGCCCTCCTCCCACTGTCACCCTTCAAAAAGCTCCTCAGCCTTTCTACAGATTTAGCTCAAGGCTGAGGATTATGTGGGATAATTACAGGATGAAGCATGTAATACTGTTTAAGTACTGGACAGTATTCAGTAGTGACCAAAACTGATCAAAACCCACAGGAACATGAAGGAACTGAAAATCACCTTTAAAATGTTTTCCAGTGGGAAGTAAATAAGGAATTGGACCCCTGCTCTCGAGGCATATCTGAAATGTTTTACTTGGAATGAGCTCAACTTCGGCTTAAACCACGACAGGTATTTTAGCAGCCAGTGGGATATAGCTGTGTATGTGAAAGTCAAGCTTAATTACAGCCAATTTTTTCTGTTGTTCAAGCACCTAGGCACCTTATGATGCATTCTAATGCCATCTGCAATGAGGAAAATAGTATTTATAGGTAGAAACAAAACTCCTGTTGTTTTTCAGGCTGCTGAGGAACTAATCTCTCTTTCCTCAAGCAATTTCTCTGGAATTGCTGTAGAAACCCACCTGACATACAAATGAAGCTATAATTGCAAAAATAGGCTTTAGGACGTAAGTTACTGTGCAATAAGGCATGCTTAGGTTTTTCACAGCCCATATTTCAGCTTTGTTTTGTACATCAGTTTGGTTATTTTGCATGATGGCAGTTAGCTTGGGGAGTGTCATGAGAGAGTGTCAAATGCTTTCCTAAAGCCAGTGCTTCAAGTTGTGTCTTGCTTAAGGATAGACCAGGTACATGAGCTGTGGCTGACCTGGTCTGGTATTGATGGTAGTTATTAAAGATGAAGCTTTTGTACAAGCAATATAAATCTATATTTCCTGTACTTGCTAACAAACACTGAGGGATCTAAACTGAGAGTTGCCAGCCCAGAACACTTGTGGTGGAAGTCTGTCTTGAGCTGATGCTGCTCAGTTAATGGGAGAATACAGCTTCCTGATGGCTTTGAGAGGCTCCCTGGCAGAAGAACAGCTATCTGTCAGAGATACAAATCTACCTGGAAATAAGCAGAAAAATGGCGTTAGGAGATCAATACCGAAGCAAGAAACTTTCAAAACTCTTGCCTAAAAATCAAGATTTGTGCAGAGGCAGCAAAGAGAGGGTTAGAGGTAGAGCATGATTGCAGCTGATAGGGCTCTCAGAGGGACTAGGAAGCTTTTGCCCTGAGAAAGGTTGCCTGAAGAAACATGCGTGGAGGACAGAAGCAGAGCCGACCTGTGGGTGATGCATGGAGGTCTGCTCTAAGTGAGTTTCATGGTCAGTCCATGTGGAGCGGCAATGGCCTTGGTGTGCTGCAGCCGGTACCAGCTGAGCAGCCCTGCTCTGGCCATGGGCACAGGGCAGGGTTGAGCTGCTGCTCACCACAAAATCAGAAAACTGCAGAAGGCTTTTGGCTTTGCATTTTTATTTGTGTCTGCATTAAGCAAAACTGAGCCAACTGTGGGAATCTGGCTTGAAAGCATTAACAAAACAGTGTCTGATCATCCCCAATTTTGGTAAATCAGGAGTCAGTAAAGGCAGATGCATGAATTCAAAATGAGTAGTGAGAGTGTCCTCACTTCAGGAAGTGATAAGGCTCAAGCATTCTTCATTTCATTTAGATTTTCATTTATAACAACATCTACTTTTCTTTAATAGTGCATTAAAACATTATTTTGAAAATGCACTAGTCACAGTTACTGTCAGGTATTCTGGTATTTCTTATTTTGGATACAATAAATACCAAATCAGATAAAAATAGGGAAGGCTGAGCACCAGTATTTATAGCATTACATGATAGCTTCTGTCTGGTATGAAAATTGCATTTCTATTTCCACTAATATTGAAAGAATATTCTGGGGTTTATTTTAACCCCTTTCTACCAAAGATTTGAGCACCAAGCAGACTGAGCTGTACTGCCTTGAGATCTAAACCTATTTTATTTTCCCTTGTGAGTACCCTACCAACACTGCTTCATTACAGCAGTGTTTTACAGTTGTTGGGCTGCATTTTCTTAGTGCATGAACGTTTTCACTGTTGTACCATTTGTATACTGCACAATGAAATCTAAATGTCTGTAGAGGCCATTGTGGAGCAGTGCTGCCACTAACTCCAGTATTTCCCTATAACCACCTAGCACCTCTTAAAATAGAGTATTTTCTTAGAGCTTACCTCTCTACTTTCTATAAAAGAAGTATGACTGGTGACTGGAAAGTTTCACCCAGCCTTGTTGTGCTGGGCATGGACACGGCAGAAACATGACAGAAAGGTCTGTGACTCACAGACTTTACACTGGTGTGCACCTTGGGGGTCACTCTGCTTTCCTGATGCTGCATTGCACCTAGATTTATGGGCTCAGCAGCCAAGCAGAGTGAAGCCTCGGATGCAGCCTCAACATTAGCCTGAGAAAGGAATGCCTGAGCTGAAACATCAATGCAATCTGAGGAATGTCAATACCTGTCAGGGAGGAGGGCTCCAAACACTTTGGAGCTGTCTTTGGGCATTATAGTTATCCATTGCTGAAGCTTTTGAATGACCTTCAGAGTCCCCAGCCTTCATTAAATGTTAAAAGGTTAAAAGAAAGCAAGCAGCAAGTTTGAACTAGTTCTGGTGAATTCCTGCTGCCACTGAAATAAATAGGAACCTCTCCTGAGCGTGTTTCATGTTGCACAAAAAAATGACAAACGCTTAGCTTGGGTGAACAATGCCCTGGGCACTGCTGCTTGTATAATTACAAGATGTATAACCCCTGTGATGGGTGTGTTGATGCCTCCCTCTTCCATTCCCCTGTGTCTGTTATGTTTAAGCCTGGAAAATAACTCTTCCCAAAGGGAAGAGGCACTCTGTTTCGTGCTGAGCTTCCTGCTTCTGTAAGTTTGTGTTGTTTCAGGCTGCTAGAGCCAGCATGGGGATTCAGGGAGGAGATGATTTGCCATTAGCATCAGAAACTGGCAATGAGCAGCCCTTCTCTCTGTGGAGCCTGTCTGAAGTGCAGTGAAGAAACGAGGCTGTTATTAAATAATGCTCTGGGCTGATTATAATGACAGAAACTACACTTGCAGTCTCTAGAAGGATCTGTTCATCAGTCATCTCCAGTTATGAAGTTGCTAAGAGAGATAAGAATAAGAGTGCATTTAGTTCCTTCCATTTATAAGCCCAATTGCCAAACCATTTCTGCCCAAGCATGATGCTTGTCAAGCTTAAGTGAGAGCAAATATTGCAGGACGACACAGGAGATGGCCAGCGGCAAAGCTCCTGTCCCTTAGGCAGGCTGAGCTCAAGAGCTGTCAGGTGGGAATTCTGCCTGTGTGCTGCTGAAGCCAGAGGAGGCTTTTTGAGGTGCTGGCCAGCAACTGGCACCCAGCAGCATCCTCCTGGTTCAGTGCCTCCTCTGCAGCATGGCAGATATGGAGCTTTCCCCTCTTCCTGCTTATTCACCTCCTCCTGAGGTGTTCAAAGCTTGTCACAACCTCTTGAAAGTATTTAGGTATCTCTGTCTCTCCAAGAGTCAAAATAATCCAAGTCCAGTGTACCCAAAACATACTGCAATGGCTCCAGATGGATGCAGCAGTTGTCAATCCTTTTCTCTCTCTTTAATTCCTCCACACCACAGTCTGCCATTTATTTGGATTTTGAAAAAGCGTGTTGTGCTTTGACAGTAATACTGTGAGTTTGTTTCTGAGGTGCAGACAACAAAAGAAAGGAAGGAGAGAATGAAGTGGGTAACATTTTAGTTAATCTTGATATCTGATTAAGTAATCAAATAGGTTGGGTAGCAGAGGTGGGTAGGTACAGACTTGTTCTGTATGGGAAAATAGAATTTAGCAGCTGCAGAAGGTGGTGTTGGTTGATTCACAATGCTAACCTTCACGCTAATGAGAGGGAAGTGCACTTCAGTGTTCACTGGTACGTCTGTGCTTAGCACAGCAGATGTGATTTGGGAAGCTGCAGCCTTTCATCATTCCAGCTCTGCTGTGCTCCCCCAGAGGTCGATATAAATCAGCTAAAGCACAATGTATGACTGCAGAGCAAAACCCAGAACCTGCCATGCATGGCCAGGATGTTCCCACTCTGCATTTCAGTGTGAAACCCTGCCAGGGTGGGTTCCTCATCTCATGGCATGTCACTGAACTATCCCTGTGTTTGCTGGCATTGGACCAGTAACTGCAGAGGCACAGTTACTTTTGACACTTACTAAAAGCATGCATTCAGCTGATTGAATGCATTAGGGAAATCAGCCATTAAAAATAGGGCTAATTATTCAGGAAAACATTGTGTGACTAGGCATGGATTATTCCATTCATCTTTCCTGAGTAGGGCTTGAGAAGAGGTGAGGCCATTATGATTACAGACATTTATATCCACTTATATTTATCTCTAGCAGTGAGACCACAATCAAATGGAGTATAAAATAATTCCCAGTGTTCTCCTTTCTTAAAAAAAATAAATACCTGTGGAAAAAAAATCTGAGTTTAAGGTAATAAGTACTTCTCAGCTGTACTTATTGAAATCAGAATTTTGACAGTTAAAACCTATTTGAAATGGTTTAATCTTTATGTATATATATCCTTCTCCTGGTGGTGGTGGTGGTGGTTCAGAAGTTGAAAGAGAGCTTTAAGTTGCAGAAGACTGATGGACACAGGAGTACCTTCATCATTACAACCCTGTGCAGCAGCCCTGTCCCCAGGATCATAGAATCATAGAATAGTTAGGGCTGGAAAGGACCTTAATATCATCTAGTTCCAACCCCCCTGCCATGGGCAGGAACACCAAACACTAAACCATGCCACTCAAGGCTCTGCCCAGCCTGGCCTTGAGCACCACCAGGGATGGAGCATTCACAACTTCCCTGGGCAACCCATTCCAGTGCCTCACCACCCTTA
>JAOEHY010002519.1:0-25628 GCA_025447955.1 Psilopsiagon aurifrons | reverse complement strand
ACTGCTCACAAGCCGAAAGTCCAAAGGAAAAAAAAAAAACAACACAGCTCCACACCGGCTACCAAGAAGGAGAAAAATGAATGCTACTGCCGAACCCAGGACAATACTTTAACCTTTGCATGGCCTCAAAGGTTTTCTCTGGTGGATCTATAGCTGTTACTACTTCTTTAGCTGTTTGCTTGTGAGAATGATACCCGTATTTCCTGTGTTTCTCTTTGTTTCAGTGGTGTGATAAAAAATGAATCAGTCTTTTTTGCCTTCTCCTTTCTTTACAGACTTCTATACATAAGGAATTTGTTTGATTCGGAAAAATCACTTAAGCAGTCACTTAGTCCATGCTGGTGCAAGATAATACTTTAGCATATGCTTAGTTTTGATTTGTGGTAAAAGTGAGGCAGATGTTTAAGTGCATTTCCAGATAAGTGTGCTTTCCTGTACTGGAAAGAGAAGAATATATTCATTTTTAACAGGTGGTTTCGAAGCACTAAACATTTATAGATGTATAGATTTTAGCTTTTGGGAGCTAAACTGCTAAAAGAGTAAGTGCCTGCCACCACATTTATAGATCAATAACATGCATATTTTTAATGTCAAACATTTCACCTCCATCCTCTGCCAGATAACTTCTAGCCACACAATACATGGGCCCACATCACATGTCATCTTTGAAAATAGAAATCCCGATGCATAGTTCTTGGGGCATAGTGTGCTTTCATGTTCAGCAATAACTGGAGCTATGTGGGGCTCATGTTTTGCACCACAGACTGAGTTTTGACAGCTGCAAACTGGTTGTTTTTGTTGGAGGGGGGACACTGTTGTGTTCTGCTTGTTTGATATTTCTTCAGTATTTTTTTTTTCTCTGATCATTTATCTTTCTTTTGAGAAAGTGGAACTTTCCTAGGGGAAGCAAACTTTATGTTCTGGGCTGTGTGACGCATTTTAAGTATTAAATTGAGTCTGTTAAAGGGCAAGGCTGAGGTGGCAGTAAGAGACCCCAAGCTGCTGCATGCCTCCTCCAGAGGAATTTCATCTGCTCCTTGACATTCATGGCGTAGTAACATCACTGTGATAGTTCCCCACCTCCTTGTCAGGATTTTGTCTTGGGTAGTCACCAGGCTCTGCACAGCATGGATGGGGGCAGCCCTGGTGCTGTGATTCTGCCTCTGCTTTCCCCACACACTCCCTCTGTCCCTAGGGAGAAAACATTTTTAATAGGCTTGTAGGAATTTAATTTTCCCAGAACATAGTCTGGAACATATTTCTGTGGATTTATTTTAGTAATTTATATATTTTATTATTTCTTACATCAAGCCATCTAGACTCTCAGGACTCTTCATCAAGGACTGTAGCCATAGGACAAAGAGTGATGGGTTTAAACTTCAGCAGGGAAGATCAGGTTAGATATAAGGAAGAAGTTCTTTACTGTGAGGGTGGTGAGGCACTTGAACAGATTGCCCAGAAAAGTGGTAAATGCTCCATCCCTGACAGTGATCAAAGCCAAGTTGGACAGAGACTTACGTGACATGGTCATGGGAGGTGTCCCTGCCCATGGCAAGGGGATTGGAACTAGATGATGTTAAGGCCCTATCCAGCCCTACCCATTCTGTGAGTCTATGATTCAATGTCTGGGAAGGTTACTAAAAGTCCTGCTTTTACTGGGGGCCACATCTTGAAAGTTAATGTTATTCCTGCGTACTGCTGCTCCAAGGAGAAAGCGGTGGCAGACCTTTGCATCTTCTAGCTTTGACTCATAGCACTGTTGTAAAAATAATGTTTATTGTGTTTTTTAATTCAAACTGAAAATAAATGAACTATTTTCTTGCAGAATTGGTTGGACCCTGCCAAGGAAATCAAGAAACAGATACGAAGTAAGTTTTTTATCATTGTGTATTCATTTCAGGGGGTCTGAAAACTTCTATTCTGGTGTATCTGGAACCCAAAAATCTGTACCAAAAAATCTCTTCCTCTAAAAAACCATCAGTGTTTGTGAAGACATCAGACCCCTGTGGCACTGAGTGGGGATGCGAGATAAAGAGGGCCTCCTTGGCATGCAAGAAGGGCATCATGGGCACCAGGTGCTCACTGCTGCACAGAGCCTCTGATCCTTTGGGCTTGTTCCTAAATGGCCAGGATAAGTTACTGCCTTTGGGTTGAAGGGCACATCTCATGGGGGCCCCTGGCACCAGAGGCTTGGCAGTCCACTCTTCCCACCCCTCTCCCATAGGGTGAGGGGAGAGATGGCATGAGTCCATGGCTGTCTTCTTGATGCCTTCCCCCAGGTGGGCATGCTCCCCCCAGAGAAACAAAGCTGATTTCACAGTTGTCTTTTGCATCCTCTCCCAAATCTCTGGCAAAGGAATTACCTGCATCTTTTAGGTATTTTACCCCATGGTGAGTGCAAGCGGTTCTGGAGACTGGTATCACATGAACTTGCAGTGCTGAAAACAGCTTGACATTTTCAGAGATATAAAAAACTGAAGTTTGACATTAAGCAATGTAACCTTAGGGACTAGACAATGTGTATAAATTATTTCGTTGCATTACTGATGTTTATATCATATCCAGAAACACTGTTCATGCCTCATACTGAAATACTGCACTGATGCAAAGACAGCACTCTATCTAAAATATCTTTCCTTCCTGTGTGTCAAAAGCTTGAACTCTGCTCCTAAAATGACCATTCAACTGACAGAGAACCAGGCAATTTTCTGCTTCACATGAATATTTTAAAGAGCTTGGTTGTTAAATTTAGCCTTCTGCTACATTAGAAATTCAAAACCCTCTCAAAGGAGAACCTTGTCGAGCCTGCAGGCTCAAAATTCGACCTGCCTTTTTCCACGCCCATCACTTCCTAAAATTGGTGAAAAGTTTGTGTGTCTGATTTCTTTGAGCAGGAAAACCCCAGCAGTTCTTTTCACATTTTCTAAATGGTTTCTTGTAGTATTTGTACTTTCACAAGCAAATACATCTTGTAGTTCACGTGAGTGATGGGTGAGGCCCAGTAACTGAATCACTTCCCTCTCCAAGATTCAAAGGGTTAATTTACACTATCTGGAAAACTTCCCCACTTACTGTAGGCCTTTCCATCAGTATTATTTTCATTAAAAGTAAGTGATTTGCAAAAAAAAAAGTAATGAAAATCTGCCACCTTTTAATCTTGTGAGAAGATGGAGAGGAAGGTGATGTAGACCTTGATGAGTCAGGTTATGCTGATGGTCAATGCAAATAAAGCAGGTCAGTTCCACACCACTGATTTAAAATGCATCTAGTATCTGCCTGAGCGATGAGATGGACAATGAAAGGTTGTGACAGCAAGAGATTAACCAGGGCAGAAGAGTATCGTCCTGGACTTGACAGAGGGGACAGATGCATTTGCAGAAGATGACAGCAATAATTAGCTTGCTCTGTACAATTCACCCCAGGAGTTTGGAACAGGATGATGGTAGAAAAGTAGGGCTGTTCCCCATGACACTTTCCAAAAGACAAATACATAATCCTGCTAAATGCTGGTTGAGTTGTACAACATTCAGATATCCATTATTCCACTGCAGACCACAGGGATTTCATCCCAGTATTTGAGAAAGGGGCCTGAGTTATACAGCAGGTGTAACACAATGTTAGCTTTTACTAAACCCCTATAAGTGTGAGGGGTCAAGGCCTCTTGCTCTTGTGTCTTAACCACCTATGTTTTAGGACAGGCTGTATCACAGGTTAGATTTACTTTGTGTGAGCCAGAGGAATAGATTTTTGGGCCATGACTCCACTCCCACTTCAGTTCCCAGTGGGAGTACAGCAGATACATCTTCAAACCTCTTCAGAAGGTACCTAGGCACAAGGATCCACGGAATTGAAAATCATTGGAAACCTCTACCCTGTCAGATTTATAAGAAAGATTCCTGGTTTTCACAGCATGAGCTCTTCCTCATTTAGACAGCCTATGTGGACTTTTCAAGAGATACCTATTTATTTCTAGTTAGATCTGTACTTTGACATCAGCGTGTTTCAGGAAAAAGAAGTGTCATTACTTTGGCTGTGGTTTCTTCACTACTGTATATGCCACACAGGCCTGGGTGAAAAGGCTTGTACTGAAAAGGCACTGCCTTGGTTGTTAAGAACACTGCGGTTTGGACTTCTGTTACTGGTTTTTATTTGCATTTGAGACATAGGACATCATAACCTGTCCCTTTTTCAGAATAGCTTTTATATATACATGCTGTGTTTAACTCAGGGCTTTTTTTTTAATCTTGCTATTCTTTCTTTACAACATTTAAAACTACAGCTCTATGAAAACTTTCACACCCTGTGGTGGTGCAAACCAGTACCCATCCCATGGGTCACCTAAACTTACTGAAATAGCCAAATAAGAACTCCTTAGTGTTACATACTGGTTTTCAGTCATGCTCTCTGTGTTTGTCCTTGCAGTTTTGTCTGCACAGTGATTTATGTCTACTGGAGACAGGGAGCTATGTGCTGAGGCAGCACTCTGAGGATGTTGTGAGCTGCTTTGGGAAGCCAGACCTCGGCGTATCGCCCCACCCCAGATGCCATTTGTACTCTGGCCTGCAGTATTTCCAGTACCTCTGTGTTTTGGGTGACTAGTTTTTGCAGCCTGTGTAGGTGGTGTTTTCAGGTGGTTAAATCCAGTATAACACTCTTTTCAGACTGAGGATTTTTTTAGTGCTAGAAATAAATTCCTGCTCCCTTAGGATCCTTGCTTCAGTGGAAAACTTACTAAATAAGAAAAGAGCTGTAAAATATGATCTAATACTGTAATTGTGAGAAGGAAAAGTAGTAACTTCAGAGCGATGTATGGGCAAAAGATACTATATCCTGTTCTGATGAATTGCTTGGCTGGAGTATTTTAAAGTTTGCTGGTAATAGAACAGCATGAGCATCTCTGTTTGCACTTACAGTGTTCTTTCAGTCAATCTGTGTTCTTTTCCAGGTGGTGCATGGCAGTTTGCATTTAATGTGAAATTCTACCCTCCAGACCCTGCCCAGCTATCTGAAGATATTACCAGGTGTTTAAAACATTAAATACCTTTGTAGAAGGAGCTTAAAAGTTGTTTGTAGTAGCGCTTAAACTCTAATTATCCAAGAAAAGGAATGTTTTATATTCCCATTGGCTTCCTTTCTCTTACGAGCTTATGGAAAATATGTAGTGCTTTGCAAAAAAAACACTGTGAACAGGGTCTGTCCTCTGAGCTAAGAAGACTTATGTGTAATATAACGCTAAATCCCAGCTTTTCCAAAATACATATTCCTGATATTGCTGAGTGTTGACTTTAATTTTCAGAAAGATGCCTGATGCCCATTTTTGCCAGTGGTAGTAAGTTTTTATTGTAAGTACAGTCATAACTATGAAAGGAAAGAAGTAGGATGAGAATAAGCATGCATGTAAATTTTGTATGTCATTTGACAAGGTAAGCAATTGATGTGCATGATATGAAGAACATGGTGGTAATGAATGGCTCCTCCTTTCTATCAAGACACTTAGCTCTGCAGTCTGCACCTCTGTTCTCTGGTTTTGTATTCAGATTGTAACCACAGGAAAAGAAAGAAAAACAGAAACTCACCTGGTTTCCTCCTTGGTATATGGTAGGAAAACTTCTGAGCTGTGGCACGTTTGATGCCGCCAGGAAACTGTTCCGTAGCCTTTTATAACATTTTGCAGCCTGTGGATATTTTTAACCTTCATTGCTTTGTGGACTACTTGCTGCTTTTAAGGTAGCATGAAGCCTTTGGCTTAGATCAGAGGTTCCCTGTGCTAGGCACTGCGCCGAAAGTCAGTGTGCCAAGAATTAACACTTCAACAGAGGTCACTCAAAAGAAAGGATTGTTTTTTCCCTCTTTGTCGCCCTCAAACCTCCCCTGGGAACATTGTGTCTTCACCATCAAGCCAATGCTCTTCCATTTTTCTGGTTTTATAGTGTTTGGTGATCCCTTGCACTGCTTATCACTGTGGTTTTAACAGCTTTTACTGTCTAAATGTATTTTTGAACAAGCTCAACAGTTAGCTAAAGAGACAACTTATATTTTTTGAATGCTTGGTGTTCAGCACCTATTCAGTTAACAGTATTTGGGGGCTTTGATTATTTTTTCTCCTTAAAAGTATCATTAGATAGCTATATATATATTAGTGATGTATAATAGAAACATGGGATGTTTAATAGGTAATTCTCTGTTTATGTCACTAAATAATGCACAAAGGGAGCCTACAAGAATGCTGGAGAGGGACTTTTTATAAGGGCATGTAGTGACAGGACAAGGGGGAATGGCTTTAAACTGACAGAGAGTAGCTACAGCTATTAAGAAGGAAGAGGGTGGTGAGACACTGGAACAGGTTGCCATGAGAAGTGTTGTTGCCCATCCCTGAAGTGTTCAAGGGCAGGTTGGATGTGGCTTTGAGCAGCCTAGTCTAGTGGAAAGTCTTGGAACTAGCTGGTTGTTAAGGTCCTTTCCAACCCAAACCATTTTATGATTCTATGATCTCCATACTTCTTTATAAAGATAAATTAGGCATTGGTACCCATAAGATAGGCAAGATTTGTTTTGGGTTGTTGTTTGGGGCTTTTTTCCCAAAAAAATTATTATCCTTGTTAACACCTGAAAAACTCTGGGATTGGGAGTTGTCTGCAGTTCAGTGAAGGAACCGAGGCCTCTTGCTGGTGCTTGCGTGGTGCTCCTCTAGGGGCACTGGTGAAAGAGCACTTTCTGAGCTGTCCTTGTGCTCCTTGCAGGTACTACCTCTGCTTGCAGCTGAGAGATGACATCGTATCAGGTCGGCTGCCTTGCTCATTCGTCACACTGGCTCTACTGGGCTCCTACACCGTGCAGTCAGAGCTTGGCGACTATGACCCTGATGAGTACGGCAGCGATTACATCAGCGAATTTCGCTTTGCACCGAATCATACTAAGGAGCTGGAGGATAAGGTGATCGAGCTGCACAAGAGCCACAGGTATGCAGAGGGCATCTGCATATCAGTATGAAGATGTAGATCTGCACCAGAGCTTTGGCTCTGGTAGGGTACCCTTGCTACCTAAGGGGTGTGCTGCTTCTGTAAGGCTGAAAATGTTTTCCAGCTGCTGGATTTTATTTTGGATTCTGTTTCCTTAATAATGGTGCTACAATTGGTTCCCTTTTCTCAGGGGAATGACACCTGCAGAGGCTGAGATGCATTTCCTGGAGAATGCCAAAAAACTGTCAATGTACGGAGTAGATCTCCATCATGCCAAGGTATGTACTCCAGTTCTTTCACCTGTTGTGTTTCTCCTGTGGCATGATATTTGCATCTGCATAGACTCTATGATTTATTCTTTCTTACTGTTTTTAGACAGGTGTTTTGTGGGATAAATCATGTGTCAACACAAAGAAAGGTGACTCACAGGATAAGCATAAATATATCTTGTAACTGAAACATAACTTAGCCTATAGATTGGAAGATGTTGCACATCAACCTTTCATGTTGATTAAACAACCAGATCCTGTGGGAAAATTTTGAGTGAATGGTGTAATGAGGAAGGATTTCAGAAGCTGTCCAGAGAGTGACCAATTGTCATTTTGTTTTCTAATTTAATAAGGCCAGCGATGGTATTTCAACTAGATAAGCAGATCCTTTCTAACACTGCAGAGGACTTTCAAGCAATTATTTAGCTGTGCTGGAAACCTAATCAGATTGATCATAATGGGGACACAGTTGCTTCTCTCTCTTTTGAAGTGTGGTCTTGTACTTGACTGGAAGGGCAGTAATTCTACTGGAAACATTCTCCCATGATAAAGTAGTTTCTCTAATCATTGGCAGGTTAAGTTATAAATAAAACATGGTCATTCTTATTGTGGCTTGGGAGAGCCACCTACCAAAATAGTGTTGGTTGTCTGGTTTTTCTTTCTTTGTGGTTTTTTTTCCAAATAAATGATTATTTGTCTTCACTCTTCAAAGTAAGGTTGATGGATTTTAACATCTTTGAGGTTAGCAAGCATCCTTAACAAATCAGTGCCAAACAAAGAATCCTGAGCTGTGGAAAGCACTGCATTTTCTGTAAAGGTCAAATTATTGTGAGCCTGGTTTTGTGCTGCAGCAGAGCCTTTCAAGAACCAAGATAAATTTGCAGCTTGGATCTTGAAAGGGTTTGCAACGGTGTCCCTGGGGCATTTCATAGGAGCTGTGCATGTGTGTTACAGAATCCAAGACAATCTTTTGTGTTCTGTTAATTGCCTTCACTGAAAAAGAAAAATCTGGGCATGGTTCAATGGGCAGCACTCTACCAGGAGGCATGCCGCTGCCTTCTCTGTGTCTTGCAGATAGGCGCAAAATCTTGGGGCACATTTGGAGCAGAAATAGAAACGGACTGGTGAATGTCGCTCAGTAGCTTTTTTTCAACATTCTTTTTCTGACACAAATCTTCAGAACAGCAGCAAAGTGAGTTCCGGTTCTAAATACGTTGCAGACGTTGCTGATAATTCAACATAGCATAGCATTAAGGCCTACGTTTATTTTTTTTTTCCAGGATATTGGAGAAAGTCTGTGGGATTTAAGAAAGGATATCCTGAGGTTTATTTTTTTTCCTAGAAATTATTACTATCCAGGCTTACTCATGTTTTTCCTATGGAAAGAGAAGTGGGTAGACAAGCTGATCTCTCTCTAAAGTGATGTTCTGAATCAAAAAGCTGAAGAAACTAACTATTCTATGATTCTGGGTGGTAACCAAATTGGGTCTGTCTGTGTTAAAAAATGCAGTGGTAATTTTGGAAACCGATCTGAAGGTGGCAAAAGTAGACTGCGTGAGAAGTAATGTTTAGTTTTAGTTAGGTCTGCCAGTGAGATGTGATGGTATCAGGCTATGGGACAAATATCTCTGTGGATGCCTTTTTGAAGATCATGCTTTGGCAGATGTCTCTACATAAATGTCAATTCATTAAGGCTGTGCCAATATCTTAGGTATTCAGCAGATGCTGGACTCACCAGCTGCTGTTAAAGCTACTTCTCAATTACCCAACACTATGGTAAGATAAAAAATGTGGTTAAATAGACAGATTTGCCCTCTGGGCTGTCACCACTCTGATAAACCCCCCATTTGTATGCAGAGCTGCAGGGATGTGCAGCTCAGCGTCTTGTGCTTCCTACATTAGGGCTAACAGTTTTCCATACAACCACATCACTCCTGAAAAAAGTCAAATTCTTTTATTCAGGTTTCATTTTACCTCATAGTAAGTATCACATTGAAAAGCAGTCTTTGACACTGGCAGGTAACAGAAGTCTTGAATGGAGTTAAATCTGCTGCAGAGGTGGGGATAAAGGAAGAAGGCATTACTCAACAAACTGTTGAGAAAGTGTATCAAAAGGAGCCCCTTGCACCAGCATCTGTGTGCTGCATGTGAGCACATGTGCATTTCAGGCATTAGCCATACAGTGGGATTGCTGGCAATGAGACTTCCATTTTTTGGAATGTGTTCACTCTATTTAGACATTATGCTTTGCTTAGGAAACTCCGAAACTAAAGACCACTGAAAAAAAATTAGCTTTGTATTTTATGTGCACTACCTGACAGTGGTGCCACATGAGAGACTTATTTGGGAAAAATCTACTTTTAAGGGGTGATTCTGTGATTGTTGGAACATGCATCCTCTCTTGGTTTGTTGTCTAACATGGGAGTGACTTTGAGGCAGTAATTCTGTGTTGTGGCTCTGATTTTAAAACATGTGGGGTATGTATTTTTTTGTATTTTGATATGTGCTTTGTTTGCTTTTTCATCATGACCAGCCATGTGTGCCGTTGTGTTCATCTTAAAATGCAGTCAGATTTTCACTGTGTAAAAGATAGCTTACCAGGAAAACCAAAGGAAAAGGAGGAGTTCATTTCACGATTCTCATAGGGTGACGTCTTCATAGCTTCTCTTGTTGGGCTTTTATAACTTCTAAGTTCTTTTAAAATAATTACTGACGAACTCTGTGCTTTATGGTAGATCCTTCTTTTCTCCAGCTGTATTAGCACTGAGCTAAATAAAAGAAAACCCACGGAATTTTACAGGCTAGTGGTGATAGCAAACAGTGAAGACTGAGTTTAGACTACTTGAAGTCTTCTAAAGGAAAGAGAAATGTGTACTTCTTGCTTAAAATACCTATTTGTGAGTATATTCTGACAAGGTTGTGGCCAAATCTTTTGTAGTGCTAATGTGTCTGACCTACAGCTTCTCTGTCAAAACCTGGGTTATAGCACAGGCACAGTCATACACTTTTGATGCCTGTCTTTCTGCACATTTCAAAATGAAAATACTGAGCATAGGCACAACAGCATTAGAGAAACTAACAAACCAATGAAAGCCAGGACTGGCAAACTATGGGAGAAAAATCTAGCTAAGGATTCACAAGGCTTAGTCATAGAGATGAATGATGCCAGGAGAAGTAAATTTGTATGCCGTCCCACTTACTTTCAATCCGGTATTTATGCTAATAATGCTTTTTTGTTATGCTAATAAAATATTGCTATATGGTTAATATCCTTCTTTTAATAGTATGTAAAATTTCCCCCCTCCTTTTGGAGTCTTTGTAAAATACAAGGAAACACTCACAACACTTCCTACCCAACCTTACTATTACTTGCATGAATGCAGTCAGTGAGTAGTGTAGCTCTCAGAAATCAGGTCACTACAGCTGATGCATTAAAAAGACATAGCTCAGATAGAAACACAGTATGTAAGAATATGTAGTACTGTAAGATGTAAGGAGAGAAGTATTTAACGAAGTGCATCACTTGCTTTTCCAGGATTCTGAAGGAGTGGAAATCATGTTAGGAGTTTGTGCAAGTGGTCTTTTAATATATCGAGACAGACTCAGAATAAATAGATTTGCGTGGCCAAAGGTTCTGAAAATCTCCTACAAAAGAAACAACTTCTACATCAAAATCCGACCAGGAGAGGTAAGGGCGTCCTGACACTCTTTTGTGAATGAACCTTTTCAAAAAGCCTATGTTCTGTTTGTTGATTTGTCATGTCTTACAAGCCTTTAATACTCCTCTCCGTTTATACATTTTGTGCTGAATTTGTTTGGAAAGATTAGGTAAATACTTTATTTAAAATACAGGTAAAACCTTCTTTGGTGTTTTTATGTTTACATCTATGAACTAACATAAAGTATGGCCATCTGCATATGAAAAGCGCATCCATATTATGAATACTTTGAGAATTTAAGTAATGTATTGTTTTTTCATGGAGTGCTTATCATCCACCTTCACATTGTATATTAAATTAGAATCCTTTCACCTTGCCCACTAGTAGACAGGTCATACCAAATTTTATGAGCATATCAGACCAGTACATTTGGAGTTGGAACAGAAATCCAATGACTGATTAAAAAGCAGCCAGATACCTGTCACTGAGCGTTTTTGCGAGCTCCACACGAGCACTCCCAGCCCCACTAAAACTCCTGGTCTGGCTCTGGAGAAGGGGGTGTGAAATCTCGTACCGTGAGTGCCCTCTCGTGGCTCAGC
Organism: Psilopsiagon aurifrons; assembly: GCA_025447955.1. NCBI lineage: Eukaryota > Metazoa > Chordata > Aves > Psittaciformes > Psittacidae > Psilopsiagon > Psilopsiagon aurifrons. The sequence continues at coordinate 14,142 of JAOEHY010002519.1, read as the reverse complement.
CCGATGCACAGCAAGCACCTACCGCATGGATTGAGTGTGTGTTAACCCATAGATAAAATCATAAATCTCAGGAAAAATCCCGAGAGTAGTTCAGGATCACCACAGGCAAAGGAGCATCTCTTTTTTAAGTGCTGGTACAATAACCGATATACGATAGATGGAAAACCCATACCTGTTTTAGAGGGTGGAGCTGTATAGTGGGAGAGAAATCACCTGGATGAAGAGTGGCATTTCTTAATGCAGTATGGCAGTAGGGAGTCTGAGCCAATGTCCCCAGAACTAACTTCATAAATGACCTGGAAAATCTCCTGGGGCCCCCACCTGCCCCAGGGACTGAAAACTTCCCGGTCTTGAGTTTGGTTTTAAAACCAAAACACACAGCCAATGTTGTTCCCGATGCCTGCATTCATGCTCTCCACCACTGAAGCATGTTGAGCTCTGCATGGTGTTGGTATGTAGCATCCTGTGACCAGGTCATACTTCATACTTCCTCACACAAAATAATCAGTGCAGTCTCTACCCAAATCACATTTGATGATAATGTGATTCATGATCCCATGTGTCACTTTTATCTGCTTTATTGTTTCACTGTTTCCTGCTTGTTTCTGTCAGCTCCACATAGGGATTAGGCTTCCCTACAAGTGCTCTTCTGCCTTCCTTTCCCTGATTGCAGCAAAACTATTTCACCTACTCATCATCTGCATGTAGCCATCAACTTGCCCCAGTATTTGTAATTGGCACAGCTTTTGCTTCTGGAATATATAAATCTGCAGCACAACCTACAAAGGTCTCTTAGTACCCCCAGCCAACTCTTCTCAATTACCTATCTTTTCCTCATCCTCTCCAGGAGATATATTAGCTAGAACCACTGTGATTTACTAACTGTAGTTCTTTCACTGTAAATCTCTTTAATCTAAGGCTGCATGAGACCGGATCAGTCCCTGGGGACTATTGCTACCCTCTAGACTATTATCAGGTTTCCCACGGTTGACTGGGGAAGTTAAAACAACAGGGCTAAAACACTTAAATGATGTTTTCCTCAGAAGTCTCCCAAGTCATCTTTGTTACTGTAGGGCATAAAACATCACTGTCACCATCAAGTCTCTTGCACATTATTTGGGTTTTCCCAAAAAAAAAACATTCTCATTCATTATTACTCACAGCTTCCTGCCCAGACATGGTTGTCTATAGGATGTGTATATGTGTGGTTACATATATATACACCCTTGCAATAAGGTGATGCAGAGGGCGGAAATGAAGATGATCCTGTGTACACTGTCTAAAAGTAGGTGCACAGCATCTATTCTTTTTCTTTGTTTTTTCTTTCTCTAAAATTTCCCTTTTTTTCCTGCCTAGTTCGAGCAGTTTGAAAGCACTATTGGGTTTAAGTTGCCAAATCATCGTGCTGCAAAGCGCTTATGGAAAGTGTGTGTTGAGCACCATACATTTTTCAGGTATGTGGATTTCTTTTCCTAAAAGTGTAATACGAAACACAGCAGAAGAGACCAATTCTGTTAGCAGTGGCAAACCCCTTCAAATCAAATTGCCTTATTGATCATGAAGCATCTCTGAGCAGACAAGGGAAGGTTATTGCTTCTGCAAAATTTTAAATGTTTCACCCAAATTATTCATACTGTTTCGACAGATACTGTTTAAAATGACCATATGGTCCCAATTAATTGTTTTGCTTTATCTGTGTCATGACATTATCAGCTGCTATAATTAAAGAGACGAAAGAATCTGCACTTCTGCGCATATGCTTGTATAGGGAGAAAAACTTACATGGAAAGTTACTGGGGAATGTGGGTAAGAGTCTAAATATATATTTCATTTCAAGTGAAAATACAGACAGTGTTCAGTGGTGTATTTGAAGTCACTCAGAATATCCAATCCATAGCTGTCATTTTTGTATTGCTGAGGAATTGTGCAGCTGTGTTTTTGACATCTAAGAGGACCTGAGGAAAGTTTGGGATAGTGGAATAAATGCTATAATTTGTGTGTGCTGAGATAGTCAGTAAAGAGATACTTAACAATGGAAACTCAAAAGGGTGAGATTTTCAGTGGTGTGGAAGGGCTTCCAGTGCTTAGGAGCCCTTCTGTAGATGTTTGAGAAGACTGAAGAATTTCTCTTTTTTCTTAAAATATTGGTTCAGCCTGTCTGTATGTTCATATGAAATGCAGTCTTAGGAGCAAAAGATCTAAAAAGAAATTGAGTGTGCATTTTTGGGGTGTTTTAATGGAAAAACAGTGTCTAAAACATAAACTTCATAGCACAAGAATGGCTTTTTTCCATTGGCAAATGGAATGGCAAATTCACATAGGCAAAACAGAGAGGATGAGAGGGCTCTAACCTGAAAAATGTCTGCCTCCCCTGTGAATGAATACTGCCTGGCATACACTGGAAATTTGCTCTGGCCCTGTCGTCAGTATAGTAGCACCATTTTAAATCTGGAGTATAAGGCACTGGAGCAGGTTGCCCAAAAAAGTGGTAAATGCTCCATCTCTGGCAGTGTTCAAGGCCAGGCTGGATAGAGCCTTGGGTGACATGCTCTAGGGTGAGGCATCCCTGACTGTGGCAGGGGGGTTGGAACAAGATGATCTTTAAGGTCCCTTCCAATACAAACCATTTTATGATTCACTCTAGATCAGGGTCCCTAATACAAGGAATAACTTAGTTTTGGTGATTAGAAAATAATAAATCTGATTCTTGCCTGTTAGGAAGAGCTCAGCTCTTCAAATGCATTAGCTAAGCAGTTTTGTCATGCTGTATGAGGGGCATCCTTTGATTCCCTTTTAGCTGCAGACCTGTGAGGCACAAGTTACGATGGAGAGTGATACCCAACAGTTGTCTTCTCTCCTCTGCAGAAATAGTGGACTGATTTTTGGAGGAGGCGGAGTAATGGGTGCACTGCTTGGTGTGTTTTAGGCTCCTGCTGCCAGAAGCACCTCCAAAGAAGTTCCTCACACTGGGCTCCAAGTTTCGCTACAGTGGCCGGACGCAGGCCCAGACAAGAAGAGCCAGTGCCCTCATAGACCGTCCCGCACCTTACTTTGAGCGCTCTTCTAGTAAACGTTACACTATGTCTCGAAGCTTAGATGGGGGTAAGGTCATTTCAGTTGACATTGTCAAAAGATACCATCGTGGTGGTCACTGCTTTAGGTCACTGTATAAGCCTCTTGTCATCTCATCTCCTTGGGCTTCGGCTGAGTGGAGGTTGTGAGTACCTTCACATTCACTGCAGGGGTAGGAGAGGACACAGAGAAATAGTAGTCAGTGTACTGCTGCAGTCCTTACAGTGTTTGCTTGGAGGAGGCCATTGGGAGCCCACTCTTTGTGGACCCTCTGTTCTTGGCCTCACACCTGCAAAGCACTTCCCTGCTTTGGGGAAGGACAAGGCACCTGGACTTGCTAGCCTGGACCTGCCTGCCTGAACAAGTCAAGCTTCAACACTTTTTCAGGGTTTGCAGGAGTAACTCTTTGGGGTTTGGTTCAATTTGGCTTTTGTTCCTGTGTAGGTTTTTCATTTATGTTCCAATTCATTAATTAAATATTTCCCTTGACACTTGCTTCCAGTTCTCTCATGTCCAATTTGAGTGAGCACTGACAGGATTTTTCCATGCATTTCTTTTGAGGATGTGAGATGGGGAGTAACATACACAAGTTAATAGTACATCCTTCCTCCTCTTCTCTTTCTCCATGGTTGATGGAGGTCATGGTTCTGCTGACACTCTAGTTTAAGCCAGCATGTGATTCAGAGTCTCAGCTACTTCTTCAGCTGTTACCGTTGTTGACTGTTGAGTAAAAAGAGGCTGCAGTTTATTTTTGTAGAAAAAAAGACTGAGCCTAAATTCAGAATTTAAAAAAAAATAAAAATAAAGGTTTCTGCACAACATCACAAATGAACTGCAATGAGTATAGTTGATTGTGGGGAGGGGGAGAAGCTTTGGTTTAAGAATACTAGTGACAAGCCTTTTTTTCTCCCCCTAAAGGTGCTGCTTGTCGTTAATTATTTTGGAATCTTCTAATTCTGATGTGCTTCTTGCTCGTTACCAAGCAACTGGTGACCTGATCGCTGTGCATGTGTCTCAAAGCAGAAATTATCCTCCTGCGTTATTTTGTTTGCAACATCTTAAACAAAATGTCTCCCTCCCTTTGCTTTCTCCTGCCTCCTAAGCTCATTCCCAAGAGAGAAAATATCCTAAATGCTTTTCCCCAGCATTTGTTAGACTCCGCGAGGTTTTTATGGTGTTAATTTGCATAAGTGCAGATGGGGAAAAGAGGTTTTTTAATCAATGCTCATGATTACTTCACTAACATTGCTGTAGCACAAATGTGGTTGTAACATTCTGAATCATGATTACACTGTCATCCTGGTCATCTGTTACAGATGCAAGTAACTATAAATTTGAATAGTCCTATTGACTTAGAAATCAGTTACATAATAGTTAAGAGCAGGGTCTGCATGTATAATAATGTTTTGATTACATTCTATCTGTAAATTTACTATTTATTTCAAAATCACTTATTTATATTTAAGTTTGCTAAATTATTGAGCATTTGCATCCTCAAATTTTCTGGTTTGGTCTGCTGAACTGAATGTCATCATTTCCCACAATCTTTTAGGATAATGAGCTCACTTTACTACCAGGCTTCATTACTCATTAATACAAAGATCCCGTTTCTTGATTCTCAGATATTATGCCTGCATTACATCAATATTATCATTTCCCTTAATGCAGCATGTTACTTATCATGCGTTTGATCTGCATTGTTATATTCTGACAGATATAAAAAACCCTTCTTTCACCCCCATGGCTGATGTCATAGCTGGTTCTCCTTATGTTTCCTGCCTGATAACTGTGGCAACACATTGATTTTTTTTTTCCCAATGTTTTACTACAGCAGCACTTTTAATGGCTTGCGAACACTTAACAACTGTGTAATGCGCACATTAGCTACACTAATGTGTGCATACACATCCATAATATATGTTTATGCATATAAAAGCTGCAAGCTTTATTTCAAGTAAACAATTTATTTAAATGTATGCACATGCTTCTGATTTCCTGAAACATGACGTAGTTGTGTTTTCAGCAATATCTTAAATGTTTTACTAACCCAGCTTTTTAATTTTATGCAGCTTCTCAGCAAAAGCTATTTCAGACTTTCCCTCTTTAAATATTTGCTTTTAGCATCAGTGAATGAAAACCATGAAATGTACATGAAGGATTCTGTGTCTGCTGCAGAGGTTGGTACTGGCCAGTACGCCACAACAAAGGGCATCTCTCAGACCAACTTGATAACCACTGTGACCCCAGAGAAAAAGGCAGAAGAAGAGAAAGATGATGAAGAGAGCAAAAAGAAAAGAGCAGAGGAAGTCACCCCAGTCTCGGCAATACGCCATGACACCAAGGTAGAGTTTTGAGGGTTTTGTATTAAACTGACCTGCCTAGAGAGCACTTGGAGAAACAAAGAATTGTCAGAGAGGGAGGGAAGGGGTCCCTCATTCTGTGAAAGCAAACTAGAATATACACGGTTGTGTATTCTGTGTAGGTACATGTATATACATTTCTTGAATCAATAGTTTTATACTCCTCCTGCATTTCATATGATGTTGCAAAAGTTGGTTTCTGCCTTGGGCTTTTTCGCTTTAAATTTGTTTAACACTGAGCATAGTGTTTTTACACAGCATTCAAGAGCTTTTTAGGAAATAGCTGTGAAAGTAGCTTGGCAGTGCACATTCTGCTCCTTTGGTCTTCGGTCATATTTTGTCCAGTATGGGCATCATGGTTTTTGGTTTTTGACAAAGCAACAAAATAGTTCTGTGTTCTTGTATGTAGCTCTGTGCTTTAAACTGTTGTATTTTTCTCATTTACTTCTCAAAACACTTTATTTCAATGGGCATTTCAATGGGCATTTTTCTCTATTAGCTTTTGGGTATTAATATACTACTGGGTTTTTTTTTCCTGGCTTACAAAAGCATCTGCTTCCCTCTTTTGAAGTTTTGCACTGAAGAAAACTGGTTTTGTTGATGATTCTCTGCTCAGATGTTAAAGCTATTCATCCCTCACCATCTCCAATCTGACACCCACCTCATACATGTACAGATATGGTTGTGCATTATACCTACTGAGTTATTAAGATGGAGTAAATTGAGCAGAGAAGATACTGTATTTCAGAGGTTGACAGTGAAGAGAAATAAGGTAGAATCAGAAAAGATCAGGCATAAAATGTCCTCTGTTTCTTGTATATTGTGGAGAAGAAACCAGAACATGAAATACTGAATCCAGCATATCACACAAAAGGTATACTATGGAATGCACTTACTAAGCAAGTAAGATTTACTCTCTTCATTTATGAGAAAAACCCTTGATGTAGGCCTTTACACCCACAAAATTGTCATGCATGCAAATGTTAGATACCTGCACTTCTAACCTTATTGTTTAAGGCCAGAATGAGCTAAATAGCTAAAGGATCAGTTCCTCAGAGCAGGTTGCAATTAAGATACTAAAAACCAGAAGCAAACATGAGAAAATACTTTCTATTTAAAGTATGGTCTGTAACTGTAGCATTAAGAACAAAAAAATAACCTTTGTAAAATTGAACTGGGGTCTTCTTGAAACTCCATTAGTTTCTGCATGGAGAAGTGTTTATGAAAATCAAATATGCAGGAAATATCAAGTAGAAACTAATTGTGTTCCAAGTGGTTATTAATTTAGGTAAGCGGAGAGAACAGCTGCATTTGGAAGATCACCTCTTCTTTATATATGGCTAGAAATAGTCAAAGATATTTTTAGGACAGTATTTTGATGGTACTTAAACATGTACAAATTGATGATTTTTACCCCCAACTTAAGAGGTGGGTTCTGTTTAAGACATCTGTTAATAGAATTTCAGTTTGATAAGTCTATAGAGATCTCAGTCCTGTTTGCACTGGACCTGCTAACAGCTTTGTCATTCATCATAAGGAGAATAGGGTCTCAAGAAACAGGACAAGTTAAAAATCAATTCCTATTTAAGGGTATATAAATTTTATAGGAAGGTTTTCAACTTTTCCACTACAACATTTTTCGTTTGTTTTATCCATGTGTATTTTAGTAACGGAAGTTACTCTAAATATTAACACTGCAAAGATATCAGTAAGTGAATAGTCTGTATTAGCAAAGAATAAATTTACTTTGGCTTTTTTTTGCCTTTACAATATAAAGAGAAGTTCTGTGTATTTAGCTCATATCAACTCCTGTGAGTCTATCAGAATTAAATTTTGACTTGAGGTTACTATATTAAGCCTGGAAAGAAGACATTTCTAAGCAGTTTGAAGTTAGGGTTGGTTCTCATTTCTTAATTCAGGAATACAGATTGCCTGAACTGATAGATTGAGTTTTTAACTGCTCTGGTTAGAAAAGAGAGAAGTGAAACATTAAGGAAAAGGGAAGGAGCTCTTCCATGTAAATATTTGTCTTAAATCCCATTCCTACCAATTAATATGACTGCTGAAGATTCGGCTTAGTGGCTAGCACTGATGCATCCTGTGTCTAAGACTTGGATCCTGCTTGCTGGCTCTGATTCGGCACCATCTTGTACAGGCAAATGCTGTTTCGGCTTTGAGGTCATTTTGCTCTTGGGAGCTGGGAGTAGCAATGAGGTTGAAATGCCTTTTAAAGCTCTTTGGGGAGATGTGTGGTGGATGGAGCAACTCAGGCACTTAGGTTTTGATCGTGGAGCCAGTGTGTCACTTCAGCTAAGTGCACCTAGTTGTCTTTGGCCAGGACTCTGATCCACCAGCACTGCGGCAGATCTGTTGTACTGGGGTATTTTGGTGGCAGTGGTGGTTGTTGTCCTTCTAAAGAGCAGTCATGGCTGCCCACAGGGAGTATGTTAGGTGACCCCTCCTGCTGAATCGCCTCCCTCTTCCTACCAATTTTTTGTCCTTGAATGACTTTAAAGACTGGTGGGATGCCCTGCAAGCAGTATATCAAAGCAAATCCTGCTTGTTGGCAGCCAATATTCTTTGCATTGTGGTAAAATTTGTTGCAAAAGCTTTGGATACATTTTTATCTCTTTACTATTGATTGGTCTTTTGCATCATCTTTTAACTGTGAAGAGATGTGGCTGTGTGGGGTCGGGACCTCCCTCTGGTCCAAAGCTCCCTTCTTTTAACGTGCTATGGAAGCAGTGTAGAGGGACAGCAGGGCACATGGCTGGAAAGGGGCAGAGGGGAGGGCAGGGCTGTGGGGATGCCCAGTGAAGGCCAGCCCACATGGTAGTGGGAGCCATGCTGAGGAGCTGTCTGCTGGGGTAGGCATCAAGCTACTCCAGGTTTTCCCATGGTAACAGCTCATGTATGGATTTTTGCTCCCCCAAACTAGAATGTGTTTTAGTTGGGTTTGGGACCTAGATTTTTTAATTCTGTAATAGAGGAATTTGGGCACATACAGTTTTAAAATCCTTGGTGTTTTAAAATACTAATTCTGAATCTGCCCAAGGCATAGATGAGAAGCATCTAGCCCCGAGTGGGTTGCCTCCTGACTGCAGGAGCACTGTCACAAGCAGTATTGGTATTAGAAATATGTGCCCTCGTTTCTTTGTTGCTCTCCATGTGCTTCATGTTTGAAAGCTCCTTACAATCTGAAGCCAGTCTTGCAGTAAGTGGAAATTGGCAGCACCTGAAACTCCACATATGGCCATGAAGGTTTATATGTAAATTCCATACTGCAGATGACTAGACAAATGCTGAAACAAGAAGTTGCCTTTTGTAAGCTGTAATCCTGATTCACTAATACCTATGGTGTACAGCATGGAACAAGCACCATTTAACTCAGTGGAAAGCTGTGGTGTTGAAATACGGTTTATAATTTTATATATATATTATTTATCATCACAAAGGAAAATTAACTAATTACAGTTTTCTTTTTGTCCTTTTGCTTTTGCGCCTTGTTTGCTGCTCTTTCTCTATCACCAGCCATCTTTGCTTGGCATTGACTCCCACCACCCCTCGCCATCCTCGCAGCTTGGCCCCCATGTATCTTCAGCAAAGCTTCGCAGGAGATGCAAGGAGAGCACGCGAACAAAGTCCTTAGGTTGTGAGGTGCCCAAAGAGAGTGCCCCAAAGCATGGCGAGTTGGAGCCAGACTCTGACAGAAAGGGGCGAGTGTGCTCCGCCCAGCAAGATGTGGCTTTCGGCTATAAGCAAAAAGCCAGCAAAGGCGGAACGCTGTTCTCCTTCTCCTTGCAACTTCCAGAGTCATTTCCTTCCCTCCTGGATGACGATGGCTACCTGTCGCTCCCTAACCTCTCCGAAACCAATCTCCTGCCTGCCAGCGTGCAGCACTACCTCCCCATCCGCTCCCCCTCCCTGGTGCCTTGCTTCCTCTTCATTTTTTTCTTTCTGCTCTCTGCCTCTTTCTCAGTGCCATACGCCCTCACTCTCTCCTTTCCTCTGGCTATGTGCCTCTGCTACCTGGAGCCCAAGGCGGCCTCCTTGAGTGCCTCACTTGCCAATGACCTGAGTGACAGTTCAGAGGAAGAGGTGTGTACCTCGGCATTGAACACACTCTTTTTTGTGTTCAGTGCTTCAGTCCTAACCAGTGTTAGATTGCTGCAATAGTGGTCCTACTTTCAGAGCCTCATTTCTGTCTGTGCTGATATGTTAGATTGGGAGGGTTTGGTTTATTTTTTTTTTGGGGGGGCTTAGTTTTTTTCCTCCTTTTCTCATTTATTTTTGTTGTGTTGGGAGCACAGCTTGGGGCCCAGGGTTAGGCACAACACTGTGTGGAAGTGGCTTGGCTTAAACTGTGTCAGCTGATGCAAGGTGACTTGCGTTAAACAAATTGCCACTGATCAGCTCTGATGCATTGTATGTGGACCCACCCAGACCTTTTTTCGCCCCCCCCATGAGTTTATACTAGGATTAGAATAGTTATCTAAATAGAGGGTATTAAGTACAATTTCCTGCATAATTACATATACATGTGTATATACATTATATTTTTTGTAACTAGTTACCCAATAATAATAACAGGCACCCTCACCAACTTTAGCATGCTCAGGGGGGACTAAGCGCTTTGCAAGAGGCTGTCAGTTGTAGCTGACAGAAAAGGCTTTCTGGTCCAGTGAAACCTGGATCTGGATTTTCAGCCTTGATCCCATCTCTGCTATAGATTAAATTGTTTTCCTATGCTTAAATCCGATATATCAGTGAGAGGTCAGATTGGGACAGCTGCTCAACAGCTGTGGGCCAGCTTGCCATTTTCAGTGTTCAATTAGCACTCTCAAAACCAATGCCTCAAGCCACCAGCGTCATCACAGGCAGATAGACCAACTGCATTAGGAGTCCATAGAGGTTCTGGGAACTGTAGATGTGATAATATATCCAGAAGAAGAAAAGGACTCTGCTTGTTTAGGTAACAGCGTAACTGGCATCTCAGTTTTTGCTGGTGCTGTTATTCTTTGTTGACAGAATAAAACAATGAGCTCGGGTTTTCCTCCTTTTTCCTTTTTACCCTTCATCTTCAGATTCAAAAATACAGTTTTGCTCCATGTAAAAAAGCACAAGAGCAAAAACAAATCAAACAATCACAGAGCAGTTGGCCAGTGGTAAAGTCATCTTGGCCACTTTTCGATGCTGTTACGGTAGTTGTCTTCAATAAACCCGCTCGCACATCTGAACATTTGTGTAATCTGCTGCTGTTGGTTTTGTAGGATTTGGTGCAGGATTTCATTTCCTTTTTGTACAAAGCCAGAAGTCATATCAATTTATTCTGTAAAAACATTGCTTTTAGATGTTTTTGGCCCTTTGATGCCTAGCAACTAAATAATAATGTGCATTTTCTGATAAAAGGCATCCAAAATGTTGCTGTCTCATTTTGTGTCCTCACTTTGAGACAGCATTTAGGTCTCAATTTGCATTAGCTCTGCATTTGGATTAATGTAATAGCAATAACAGCATTAATACAGTGCCAGCTCCAGAGGCAATAACGAGGCAGTGTTTATGTAATGCATTGGTCTGTTCCTCTTTCAGAAATGAGCACTTCTTTTCATTAGTAAAGTTAGGAAGTACTGAGCATAAAAATGTATTAAATAGGCCTTTGAGTGTCACTCTTTTATGAGGGTGATTATTCTGGCAGTGCTTCCTGGCAGACAACACAGACTTGTGCCTAATCCAGGGGGTATTTCTTGTTCAAAATATTGCATGAAAATGAGTATGTTTTAAACTCGGGCATGTCTGCATTACATTGGCAAAACAAATCACAGCAATTATGATCACAATTTAGAGGAGGTGCAGCCGCAGCATCCCTGGAGATAGCTGCTTCCCCTTCCTGCTCAATCACTCGCCTGCCCACAAGCCCCACCAGCAGCTGCAGTACAGCCCATCTCGGAGTTGAACCCAACCTTTCTTACTCTCCACTACAGAGGAGACCTGCCTTGCTCAGCCTCAATTCACCATTCTCTGCTCTGCGATGAGCCCAGATATTTATTTCAAGGAACTCAGTAATGCTGACTTCAACTCCATGGCTGTTGATTGGCTTATTAGCAGACATGTATGTTACAATAAAGCAAATTTTGTGCCTTATTTAGGATTTCATTGCTGTCGTGGTAAAAGAAATAGAAACCATTTTTTCCTTCTAGTTCACAAAAGGTTGCTTACAGTGGTGCAGAAGGGTACAGGCGGTATCCTGAACCAATCTCATACCATGTTGACCTCTGCTCTCCCTTGAGCAGCACATCTGGAGGCAGTCCGTGAAGTCAGAGACAGAATCTCAAACCTTAGATTTCATTAGCTTTTGTGTTTGTACCTTAGCAGCTAATATTTCTATTGACTTCCCTGTAATGTTCCCAATTTCAAGTTCTTAATGAACCCTGTGTGCCAGACTCATGTTACAGTGCCTTGACACAAATCTTTCAATTCCTTTTAAATGCCCACATTCATTAATTCCTCTTTTCTTTTCTCTTTTTTTTTTTTTTTTTTTTGTAAATAGGAATGACATTATCTAGATTTTTTTTTTTAATTTGTAGTGCCATACCTTTACAATTGCTTATAATCATAGAATCATAGAACAGTTCAGGTTGGAAGGGACCTTCAAAGGTCATCTAGTCCACTCTCTCTGCCATGAGCAGGGACATCGTCTGTTGTAAAGATGTGAGATCATTCACTAGTAAAGAATTTTCTAACACTTCAGTGAAAACGATTTGACCATCTGGGTAGGCTATTGTGGCATTACAGTTTCATTTAAAAATAAAAGTGAACTCTCTAATGAGTGGTTATTGCTTGGAATATTGCATGTAACTTGCATTCATGCACTTAACCAAATAGTACAAAATGCCTGCCTGTTCTTGTGCCTGGCATGCATGCAGTACAAATTATTTAAAGGAAGAAATGATAAAAACCAAACCAATGCAAAAATACCAAAAAAGCAGTTTTATGAAATAGTTGAGTTGTGGGAAAATAACAGAAGATAGGAGATTCAAAGTTAAGACTGATACTCCATCTACCAGTAGATTGCTTTTTTTGTCTTGTTTCATACCGGTGTGATTTGAGGATGAGATGTATTGTCTTAGTTTTATATTACCTGTCTGGGTTACTTTACATTATCTAAGGACAGCAGAAAATCACTAATCAAAAGCAGAGCTTTTTTGAATCAACTGGGATGTGCCAATCTGGGGAACTAGAGAGCACTTTGATTACTTACTAGTTTTCCATAAGCTTACATAACATCAGAAATAGTCATTTGAACTCTCTTCTCAGCCTGTAGTAACCTGTCCTCTACTCTCTATTTATTAAATCTTGACATTTGCATTCTCCACTAAACTTTCTTCATGATGTTGAGCAAAGCAGGGATAGATCAGTCTGTGCAATGCTGTGCTTTGTTTCATTTTTCTCATTCTTACCCAGTAAGTGTTTGGGTTTGTTTTGGGGTTTTTTAAGGGGGGGGGATTACTTTTGTTTTTCTCCTGCTTTCATCCGTATTCTTAATTGGAATGAGAAGTATTTTTTTTTTTATTCTTTTAATGGCAGTTTTCTTTCTTTTTACTATCGTTAACTATCAGCTGCTCTTTATTGGAACCGAATGGGATCTGAGCCTTACCATTACTCCACAGACAGACAGTAGATGGGCTGGGGGTACACTTACTTGAACTCTTTGGTAATGCAGACAGCCTCATTGCATATAAATGTGGAGACAAGAACAACTTCTGTACAAATGAGGGGCTGAAAGTCAGGTGACTGTTAAAGTAGCCTTTTCTTTTATTTTAATGATCCTTTCCCCTTCCGGATGAAAAGTCAACCACCAAATTGATTTGCATTGGCTAGAACAAAAATTTGATGAGTAATTGTCTCGTAAAGAAATTATTATGGGAGGAGAAGTTTGTTTAGAGAATATTAGCTTTTTTGTCCCCATTTTTTTTAAGCCACCTGGCTTTCTTAAGAAAAAAAAAAAATGCTATTCAAATAACACTTTTCCAGTAATGTTTTATTTGGCTTATAAATTTGTTCCAGTAAAGCCGTATACTGTGTACAGTACGCCTCGAGTCTTCCTCTGAGTCTGTTCTGTTTACTAATATAGCATTTTTATTTTGCTTCTTTGACTTGTGCGTGGTTTGAAAAGCAATGCTAATGCAGTTCACAGGGATGTTGAATGTAACAGTTCCCCATATGAGCCACGTGTACTGATGAGCTGGGTTTATTCTTTATTCCTGCCTTCCTCTTGGAATCCGGTTACTTGTCTAACCAAATAGACTGACAGTGAGCAGACGGATACTGCAGCTGATGGTGAGACCACTGCCACCGAGGTTTGTACAGTCACTGGCACCCAGTTATGGCAGGGGAGAGTGTTCTGCCTCATCTCTTCCCAACCCTGGGCATGAGGGCTAAGCTGCATGTTTCCTATGGCAGTTTGGGATCCTTCTCTGTGCGTGTGTGCATGTGCGTGTCAGCGAGTGTGAGAGTTTAGAGTTTTCAGTGCTCCCTACAGGTGCCTCTTATCTCTGCATTTGATTTGGAAACTGCAAGGCCACACTGTGCTAGTAGCAGGGCAGTGGCAGAGTCACCCACACCAGCACAGCCCATCTGGATGGTCTTCCTGGCCAGGTTGTGCCCTGGGTTTTTCTGTACACTTGTTTGCTCGTGTAATCTTCGTCTTGTG
>JAOEHY010002517.1:0-24201 GCA_025447955.1 Psilopsiagon aurifrons | reverse complement strand
GGGAGCTTTTTGTTGTTTTATTTTTTTGATGTTTTTCATTGTTGCCTTAAATCATGTGCTTTTAACTGCAATCTAGTACTAGATGAGCCAAGGGTTGGTTACCATGATTAATTAGTCTTGGTTTGATTTTTAGCAGAAAGTGATGAGGGCAGGCTAGTACCTCTACATAGCTTTCTTTGCAGGATAAAGATAATAATGAAAGAATAAAAGAAAAAAAAAAAAAGAAAGAATATAAGATTCCACAGTATCGACATGTAAAAATCATAGAATCATAGAATGTTTCTTGGTTGGAAGGGACCTTAAAGCTCATCTAGTTCTAATCACCATGCCATGTTAGACCAGGCTGCTCAAAGCCCCAGCCAACCTGGCATTGAAACTTCCCAGGGATGGGACAGCCACAACTTCTCTGTGAAACCTGTTCCAGTGCCTCACATAAAGAACTGTTTTTTCATGTCTAATGTAAACCTGCCTTCTTTCAGTTTAAAACCATTCCCCCTTGTCTTATCATTGCAAGTCCTTGTAAAAAGTCCCTCTCCAGCATTCTTGCAGGCCGTTTTTAGGTATTGGAAGCCTGTTATAAAGTCTCTCTTGAGACTTTTCCAGGTTGAACAAGCCCAACTATCCCAGTGTGTCTTCATAGGAGATGCTCTAGCCCTCCACTCCCTACTAAATGAAAAAAAAACCACCAAAATCAGAAGTCTTCTATACTGACAATGAAAATATGAATTACAGCAAGATGCAATTTTTTTGTGAAAGGTTACTTATTAAACATTATTCTTACAGGTAGAAAGAAAATAAAAGCTGAAATATTGTCAGCCTCATGCTTCAAAATGGTTTAGGATATTTATTTTAAAAACATTCGGATGTGAATGAGGGGTTTGCGCTTTGTGTTTTGTTTTGGTTTTGCTTTGGGGTTTTTATTTATTTTTTCTATTTTTGGGGTGTATTTTTCTGCAATTATTTCTGATAGTTGTACTGAAAATCCAAGTCATCTTCTGAGTATCCTGAACATTAAAAAAACAAACAAAGCCATCCCAAAACCCATGTTAAGAATTAAATGTTGCTCAACTAATTAGCAAATGTACACTTCTAGTGAACTTATTAAAATTTTCAGTGCAATTAATGATATTTAAGCCTACTTTTGACTAATTCTTGGGTGACACACAGATAAAATATATCTATAGGTCTTCAAGGAATCCTAAGTATCATGAAACAGAGATGAACCCATATAGAAACTTTTAGGTTCACACCCTGTCTGATATGTTTAGGCTCAGATATTTCTCTAATAAAGAATGAAACATGAAAACATGATTGTAAGTGCATGTATTTTTAAAAAATAGAGAAAACCATCTGAAGATTGGAAGAAGCCCTTTTTATTTCAAATTTAATATAGTAATACCATCCTCAGCCTTCAAGCAAGACTAAAAGAAGGTTAGGTACACATTTCTCCACTTGCTTACTCTACCAAAACCATAGAAAGATATATGGAGAAAATATGACAGTACAGTCCCAATTCATAACTGAAGCCCATATGCCTCCCAAGGTCATATCTGACACCATTTTAAGGTCCAGTGAAGGACAGTATCGTTAAAAGAACATTAAGAGAATGATAACTGTATTAAGAAGAAAAAATATTACACCTAATCAACCATGCAACAGAGTCAAGGAAATTTCAATGTCATGAGATAGGAAGTGGTATCTTGTTTCTTCCCAGCTCTCACAACCTATTTTCAAAAGAGAGTCCAGATCCCTTTTTAGGAGACTTCACCTGTGGTAGCAATATCAGTATGAAAACCTCTGCAGAGTTACAGGAGCCTTGGACCTAAACATGCCACTGCCCCAGGACAGGGGACAGAGGCAGGGGTGCTAACACTATGAACACAGCCACATTACTGATATTGATCAAGTCTTGTATCTTGAACATTATGTGCACTTATGGTTCCAATTCCACTCACTATACAAAAGGCATGGGGAAAATGGCAGGTGACTATTTGTGAGAGAAGGGAATTTATGCATTTATGGGATACTTTTTCTTAGAAATCTTAGAAGCAGGATAAACTTGACATACTTCCTCTGTTGTGAGCGTTACCTCAAATAATTAATTACAAATACTCTAGGTTCCTACCAGTTTTCTTACCTTCATTTACAAACTCAAAGATTTTGTGCATGTATTTTGTCTCATGTGTAAAATATGAAACATTTTCAAGAAATTTTACATACAAAACTCTCTTGATTCTAGTGGAAGTAAAAATCAGGTGTGGACCTGTGATACTCAGAGGAACCAGTGACAGCATGTATAGCAACTAAGTTTCCTAGACACAGGCAAATCACTGCTTTATTTCTGCTTACTATTAGGATAATAATAATTAATAAGATAATCTTTTCATTCATTTAACAGGTGTAAATATCATGTGAACAACTAAAGCGTGGTAGACGCAAACACACATTAACAGTTCAGTCATACATTTTTATGATAATTTTGAGAAAAAAAATTAACAGTCTCATTGGGCACTACATTTTGAGCCTCAATTATAGAACTGAAAATTACATTAGTATCTATTCTTTATGTCTTAAAAAAATGGATATTATAACATTCCAGAGTTCAAGAGGATTGTATTCTTTTTTAAGGATCATGATATGACTTGGGTAAGGGATGGTACATCATGTTCTTTATGCTGTAATACAAAGCACTGAATACAATACATCCAATCTGTAATGCAGGTGATGGAGTACTAACAGAAAAATCATAAACCATACATATATGTCTCACAAATTATGCACTTCTTTATAATATTTTTTTTATTTATTTTCTGTAAAACACAGAAGAACACAGTTCAAGGTTTTGAGGAACAGAATTCTGGAAATACCTATTTTCAATCCATTTTTTGAATTGTCATCTTTGAAGAAAAAAACATACACATGCTCTCTTCTTTACATGATGCCTTACTGTTTGAAATATGACTCAAAGTTCACTCTGAGTTACAATTCATAGATACCATAGTGAAGTCACAAATAAACAAAAAAAACATTATGTGAAGAATGATGTGCATGTAGGAACAATATTAAACAGGACACCTGTCATGTTGCTTTTCATTATACCCCGTTACCTTCCCAAGTCTTTGTATTCCCCTGATGCAGACAGTTGGTACAGAGATAGTACTTCACACTTCCAACTGGCAGACTTCAGTTTATATCCCTGATCAGATTCCCTGTGATAGTACAAGCTGGGGAGTACCTCTGAGGTATTGCTAGAGCTTTATCCCTCCTGTTGGACAAGCTTCTTTATCAAAAAAGTGATAGATGTCATCTATTCTATATAAGAAAAGGCAAGAAATAGTAGTGGGAGCTTAAAGAAAAAGTGCAGTAATAAAAAGTTGATATAAATTAAAGGAGTAATTGTATTCTGCTTGCCAGAATGCAATCCCTGTACATGACAAAGGTTTTCCCTGTTTTGCCCCTACTGCACACATGCACTTGAAGTAACTGACTCTGACATTTAGTAATCAGGAAGACTGCATGTACAACGAAATACATATAGAGCTCCAACTGGCAGATTTTTTTCAGATCCTACACATGCTAACAATTAGACTGATAAACCAGTAAACAACCTATAAGCTCAACAGCTTTTTACTTGGATAGTGTTCTGGCTTTCCACTAGATGAAAACAGAACAAAGGTAAAACCAGTGCTCAGACTACTTGTTTCATTTTTTTTTTTTTTTCCTGCGTGTAGTAATACAGCCTGATAACTCTAATGCACTCAGCTCCCAGAGATGAGGATTATTTTCTATTGCTCTGTTGCAGAGCTGCTAACCAACAGAAACAGCCAAGTTAGGGAAGTCACCGTGTCAAAGACTCAAAGCTGAAGAGCTGTAAATTTAGGGAGGAGAAAGGATGCAACATTCAACATAGGAGTTCCTCTAGGCCTGAAGAGAGATTTAAGGAACATTTAGTTCAAGCCAGAATCCAGAAAAGCATTATTTCTTCACTGTTTCTTGCTTTCAAGTTTTTCCAGAACTTGAATGGCACAGGAAGTATGATTTGGCGCTGTGTTTTTTGTTTGTTTGCTGTTGTTTGGATTGTGATGCTGTTGTTGTTGTTCTGCTGTTTAATTTTTGGTGTAGTTTTGTTTTTTTTTTTTTCTGTGGTGGCGGTACTTTGTTTTGTTTACAGTTTTTGGTTTGTCTTCAAAAAGCAGGTGTTTGAGGGTACAGCAGGATGGGCAGCATGCATGCTGTCAACAAAGGGTTTAGTGAACTGTACCTTTAGTCTGTATGAGTTTTATTGATAGTTGCAACTATTCAAAGTAATTGAGAATGTGCTATGGTATGACATCCTTATGTACAGTGAAGTCACCCTTCATAGTGGTTTACTTTGGCATATTTAAACTGCTTATAAGAAAGGAATTTTTATTTCTGAGGTTCAATTTTCCTCTTTTATAATAAATGATACACCAATTAGTTTGTTATAAAAAAGCCCATAGCCATTATAACAATAATACAGAATGTATATTTATGTGGTTCAATTAGGGCACTCACAAAATGCTTTTTAAGCTCTTATATACTATCCAAATTATAATAAGTGCTTTCCTTCCATTTCTATCTATCACGTAATAGGAAAGAATTAACTGTACAAAAGATTTTTTCATGTCTATGAACAATGACGTACTGTGAAGTCCAATTAGGACTGGTTTCAAGTGATAATAATGACTTAATTAAAAATAACATTATGATAAGTCAGAAACTTCACCCCATTGCTACCATTCAAAAGTATTTCAACCTGAATTTGACCCCTTGCACTAGTGCAACCTAGTGGTGTGATAAGGTATAAAATCACTTCCCTCTGCACTCTGGCTGTAGATATGGTTAACAGCCATAGAAACTAAGTCACCTGCACAGAATTATCCAGATGAGACAGGTTCTCTTTCACTCACTTTTTTCTTGAGAAATCGCGTTAAGGAAATTACTTTCTCAGAATCAGAAGTAGGCATTATTTTCAAGTTGAACTTTTCTGCCTTTTACATTTAATTATTTAACAATGAAAATGTAGCTTATATTACATAGCTAAAATTTGTATACAAATGTGCATGTAAGATGTGTATCTCAATATATCTCTACATTTAGTTAATGATGAGTTCATTTGCTTTGACATATAACACTATTTTTATGCATTTTTCAACTACAGCTAGGCACAGAAAGGCACAGTAACCACAATGCCTACTGTGAGCACATTTCAGTTTTTCACCAGTTTCTTCACAGATCCTGTGTTTATTGAGAACATGCAAGTACAAAGTTTTAGTATATCTATGTTCTTTAATGCAAAGCAACAAGAGAATTTATGAATGCGTAAGGTCTTACATACAGTCCCTTTCAGATATATTATTCTATTTACTTTTCCATAAACTGTCACAAAGCATTATAAATATAAATTCAAGTTAAAATATCTGTATTATAATCATTCTTCAAACACTAGAAAGTTCCTGTTTAAGTGTACAGAATCATCTTGACACCACATGAAGAAAACACAGAAATAAAGCTAAACTAAAATTAACTGAAACTGCTACAGCAATGACCTCTTCATTCATACTTTTATTTAACTAAGTATTTAGAAATATGAGAAGATTCCCTCAGACACAAACTAGATTACCAGTTCATAATGTAAGAAGTACTCTTCTCTTGATGTAAGCCCATACTGACTCCAAAAAAGCTGTTTTTCAACTTTTGAGAAAGATAGCTTGTCATTTCAACTTGCCTTTCCCAGTTCTTTTAAGTTCATTCTCTCTTCTCCTCTAAAACAGCAGTCTACCATTACATTCAAAAAGTAACCAACTAACATAAAAGTTTGAGTAACTGGAAAATCAATAAATGCTTGCATCAGACTCATAATGTTCCCAGTAAATGGCAGGTTTTAAAAGGATTTAGAGATTCAGGAGAATGTTCCTCTCTTCCACTCTGTGCTTTCCCCCTCCAGTAATATCACCATGTAAATGTAAAGCCTACTAGCTTAAAAAAAAACCCAACCACAAAAAACCTCATAATTTTTTCCAAGCCTGCTTCCTTACACTGTGCACACATTCACACTCATATATGCACATGCATACACAACAAGTTGTATAATTCAAAAAATACCTTAAAAGCAATGGGTGTGCAGTTGGAGTAATACAGAGGCTTTTACTGAAATGAAAGATGAAGATTACAGGCAACAGCTCCATTTGTGTGTAAGCAACAGAGATGATAGGTCAGTTTTAAAATGCTGGTTGCTATTTGTCACTGATTGCACGTGCAGATACATTCTCTTAAACTGAAGGACTGTTAGATTTTTATGGCTGCAACTAGTATCATGTACAGTATTAGCCGATTGCAAATTTCTAATGCACCTGACAATGCCATCAATAGTAGCTGGGAACACGGATATAGCCTTGCATTGTGCTGCATTAATTTAATAGCACATCAAATATGGATTTTATTGCAGCAGTGACAATAAATGTTCACACTGGTGCAGATTCAATTTTTCCTCCTTCACATTTTCCCTTCCCTCCCCCACCCCCTTTTACTGAAATCTCAAACCTGGCACTATTTTTCCCATTTGTGTATATATAGCTATGTACAGATATTTGAAATATCGCCTGTATGCACCCTGCAATGCCTCTCCACAGGGATTTCCTTCGTATGAAGCATTTGCCCTGAGCGTATATAATTATTCTGAAATTCAATTCAGGGCAGAACAAATAGCAGTGAAAGCTGTAACAGACTTGCACAGGTATACAGAAAGTGAGGTCACATATGTGCATGTTTCATGCTATGTTCGTAACAGACTATGAAACATTGTGGGTTTTTTCAATCCTAGTGGTATTGTTCCCCCCATACTGAATTTGCAAGAACTGAATACAGATGGGAACTGCTGCTCAAAAGCTAGCTTATGTACTAGGACGAAAAAAAAATTTAAAAATACATATATACATACATATACAAATGCTTAGTGTTTTTTGAATAAATATGATACCTGTTTACTTTGAAGAGACAATACATAGCAATTACTTCCTATCCCTTGCCTCATTACTCCCAAAGCATTTTCATAAAATGTAGAAAGTTGTATATAGCAGCACAATTCTATGCTTTGAATTATGCACCATACTGTTCATGCTATAATAACAGCAGCAACTACAAAGAGCTTAAGAAAATCAAATTAAGGTAGGTTCCTACCTTTTATTCTGCTTCTGAGAAAGTGAAGTAGTATCCACTGGAACCAAGCTGAAAAACGAGCTATCAGGGTCCTTTTTTTTTTTGGCTTGTTTTTTTTTCCAGTTATTTCCTAAGTCTCATCCTACTTGGATCTAACTCAGGCTTTTTCTCCCAGCATCACATAACTCTGGGCAGCGGGAACCAAAGCTAAGAGGGAGCTCTCCCCCTGACAGGCTTTCATTCGGAGCTCCTGATTAGGAAGAAAAAAAGGCACACCACCACCATCACCACCACCACACACGCGCAGCATGCCCAGACACGCAAACTCTCACACATACACACACTCTCCCTCCGAGTACGAGAGCGGGAGAGCGAACACACGCTGCTGATGGAGCCGCCGCACTTACCCTGGGAAGGCTGGAGACTAGGGAAGTGCAGGCTTTTCCAAGCACACAGTGATTTGCAAGTGAATGCGGTGGGAGGGTACAGCAAACGGAGGGTTTTTTGTTAAAGCCTGCCGTCCTCCCTTCGCTGGCAGAATGGTTCTGTGATTTTGAAGTCTTAGGCAATCAGCCTCATCTGCTTAGAATGTCGTAATAGTAAATACTGAAAACACCATCACTTTTTTGTGGTGTGCTTTTCTTGATCAAATACAAGCACTTTCCTATACTAACAGTGATCTCACAGCAGTGTTCATATAATTTATATATATTAAAAAAAATCAGCATGGTGCCAAGTTAAATTGCAACCTCATACTGCTCAGATGAAACCACTGAGTAGTTATTTTCTTCACTGAACTACCTATGCTGTTAGATCACATTTTTCCTCTTGCCAGTTTCATGACTAATATAAAACAAGACAGGTTCATATATTAGGTATTCAATTTCCAGAGGTTATCTGAAAAAATAGTCAGCGTTAGTAATCCCTCATTAATAATTTTTTCCCCAGTTGATACTTGTGATGCCCATTTTTATTTTCAGTTGCTGTATTTGTACTTAACATTTTGCAACGTGTTTCTTTTCATCAAGTTAATCTGTTTCATGTTTCTAATACAGAAAATTGGACTTAGCACAATCTTTCTTGGATCATATCAAGTCCAGTCCTTTCGTTGTGATACTGTAGAGGGTTATGTGTATATTAGTTACGAGAGATTTAACAAAGTCACGTAAGATTAAACCAATGGATGTCAGTATTGCTCTATCTAAAAAGCATCATAAGGGGCTTTCTCTGGTTGCAAAAAAGTCTTCCAAAAAAACCAAAAGGAAAGTTAAATTTTCTTAAAACAGGATCTGAAAAATGTATTTGAGAGTCAGAAAGAAACTAACAATGAAAAAGATTTTGTTATTAGAAAATCTAACACAGGAATAGATGGATAACTCGCTGTTATTTGGCTTGTTTTCAGCTGTGAACTATAAGTGAAAAAGACAATTAAAAAAGAAAGGCAAGAACTTTATAATGCCTGGTATGACTTCCTAATGTAACCAACTGCTGTCATGCTGCCATTTCCCTAGATCTGTAACCATCAGTAGGAACAGAAATGACCACCACCTAAGTGCAACCTTTTGGCAGATAAGCAAGTCAGCATTTAAGCAACATACTGTACCAGCACGTGAACACACCATCTGGAGATAGAAGCAAAGCAGCAAAATGCCAGAGGGTGTGGGGAATGTCTTTTTACTACTGTATATGAAATGATTTGGAGTTAAAAAATTCATCTACCGTGATAGATTTTTACGATTTTTACTCTTTCAAGGAAAGACAATGAAGTTCATTAGCTTTAGCTGTCCTTGGGCATGTATGTAATGCAGTACATAGCACATCTGTTGGAAAAAAAAACCCTAAACTTTTGCTGCTTTCCTTCTCCATTTCCCATTGTCATATTGATGTAAAAAATTAGAATTGCCATGTGTCTGTCTGCGCCTGGTTTTCAGAGACTTGCATTCCCAGTGCTTCCCCAGGAAAGGGGGAGACTGCAAAACCTAAATCAAGCTTCCTAATCTCTGCTACCATTTGACCTAACACTGTGTAAAGACACATTCACAGTTCCCAGTGATCCACGTGGATCTGACAATTTTGAGACATCTGCACTGTCTTCCAAGTTTACCCATTTATTTATGCAAAACTGAAAGAATAAAATTCACTTATTTTGGGCAAATCATTTCACATTGAGCTAAAGGTAAAGATCATGGAACTTTCTTTTCTGGCTGTACCAGCTGTGCTTCTGGCTCTTAAAATATTAGATCTAGGCTTGGGCTCAATAGCAGAAATGCAAAGATTGTCTTAGAGTAAAAGTTGCACTTTCAATATGGTGATACACAAATTAAATTATAATGAGAGGAGACACAAATATGTGAAAATGTATATACATGGCTGGCAAGTAGCTCTTTGAAGCTGGACTGCTTTTTGATGATGAACAAAATATTGAGTGTTGAAAATTAAGGTTAAAACTTCAGTTATTTTTAACATTGTCTTCTGTTATTTAAGTTGCACCCATGAAGTGGGAAATAATTTATGTATGTATACAGAAGACTATTCTACATATGCGCATGCACATATACACACCTAAGCCAAATTCTCCAGTGGAAAAAAAACAGCTAGTGGAATTATTCAGGCACAAGAAGTTCAAAGTAACTTAATGTGTGCGTACCCCATTTTCTGCAGAGTATTTTGGCATATTTCATTTAGGTTTTTATTCAGTTAGAATGAATCAGTCTTATTCTATAGATACATTAATTTATTCAGGCATAGTTACTGCAAGTCAGACTTGCATCTTTAAATTGGACCAACTCTGGGAGTTAAGGTTTAACTCTAGAAAAGTCGTACTTTGTCAATAAATCCTGTTCCTGTTGATCTGTTCAACTATTTAAAAACCAGTATTTGTTTATACTGATAGCTTATGAGTATCTAAGGAAAAATAGCTATACAGCCATGTACTTATTTATATACATGACAGTAACTTTAAAACAAGGTGGTATCATAACCTGTTTTTAACATTGTCTAATACTTATTCGAAGACTCCTTTTATGGTTGCTTATAAATTTACCAAACAAATTATTTAGGATTGAATTTTCTATGCTGATGATCTGCCTCAGGCAGAAATAATATCAAAACATTTCAGCCAAAATGATACCGAGATTTCAGAGAATAAGGAAAAAGTATAGGGCTGGAATATTCTCACAGGTTTAAAACAGCCTTCATTCTTTGAAGGCAGAATGTGAAACTCCACAGGGTACAGCTGGCCTTTGTGTCACAGAAGCTTACCAATGGGGACAGATTAAGCCAAGGAGCATTAAAATAAAGGAAGAATGGTAGGAGCAGAAGGAGAGGAGGCTGGCTTGGTCAGCAAAGAAAAAGAAGACAACCTATTTCAATAAAGAAGAAAGAAGAAAACAGTGGCAGAACAGGGGTAAAGACATAAATTCAAGGAGACTGAGCAAGGAAACCTGGGACGGGAAAAAAAAACAACACAAAGATAATTGAAAAAGGAAGCACCAAGATAAACACTCAGAGTTACATGCCCTACCTGGGAGTGTGGGATTGCTTTTTGCCATCTCTGTCTTCAAGGTAGGCAGCTTTACCCTCTGAAATGATAGGTCTAGTATGACACCTACTCATACTACAGTGGAGGTGCTTTCCTTTCTTTCATTTCTGGTTGCAAATTTGGCAGAGATCCTGAAAGCCAAGAGTTGCATTTGCAGGAAGACGATGAAGTGTAAGAAGGATGAGAAAGAAAAAATACGGAATTAGATCCCATTTTCCTAAACATCAGGATCGGCAAATGTCTGTTAAACCTACTGAAATTCTGCCCACTCACTGTTGGGCCACATGGAGGAAGAGGGCACATTAGTTCTTTTATGCGCTTATGAAATAGAGATCAATGTGGTAGTTTTAAAGACTGCAAAACAAGAAATGGTCTGTATGGAACCTGATGGTCCCATTTCTCTTAGTTTTATTCCATGTTAGATATATTTTTAACCTGTATGAAATTGTACATCAAAACCTAACAATAAAACCCAAGTACTCCAAAATTAACAAAGGCCATCTATGCATGATAGAACCCACAGGAAATATTATAGTGCATGTATGAAAAAAAGCCAATTTGTCACACACATCTTGTAATTACTTTCCATCTCCCTTCACAGAATCACAGAAGTACACTTCCTCATTGCACAAGATGGACTGGTCTATGGATAAGTCACAGCACGGCAACAGTTGTCTAGAAATTATTGTCTTTCATAGCCTAGAAGCCAGAAAATTTGTAGTGAATAAAGCTGAATGGAGGGGAAAACATAAGTTTTCACAATGAAAACATTCTCCCTTGGACTGGGCCTTATCTAATTCTCTGCCACTTATGCCTATATGATGTTGAGTATGTCACTTGAACTGTGTTTATCTCATGGGTGTTTTCCTGTTATAACCTATTATTTTCAAGTTTCAAACTGAAGAGCCAGGTCTGATATAAAGAGATGCTGAACACTCACATTTTCAGCACATACTGTGCTATAATAACAGAACAAAAATTGTAAAAATGAAGTCTGGTGCTCTGTGTCTTGTCACTAAGTCAGCTTATACTTTTTACCATGGTCTCTCTCTATGCCTCAAATTGTATTTTGTGGTAAAAATTGTGGCCGCATGTAAGACACTTACTGAGAGGATAAGCTTATGTTTGGAAAACATTCAGCTATTATAATATTAATCACTACAAAAGTCATGAAGAAAGTTATAAAAAGGCAGGGTTTGAAAATTGTAGGAGGATTAGCCAATAATGCCAGAGGGTCATGCTGCCATCCAGAGGGACCTCAGCAGGCTGAAGAAATGAGCTGGCAGGAACCTCATGAAGGACCAGGTGAAGTGCAAAGTTCTGAACTTCACAATCCTGAACTGTTCACTGAACAGTCCCAGATACTAGTATATGCTCTGGCTGACTAGCTGGAAAGCAGCTTGGTGGAAAAGACACTGGTGGTTCTATTAGCCACCAAGATGAACTAGGTGCCAGCTAGGTGCCTTTATTGCAAAGAAGGCTACCCGCTGCATTAGGCAAAGTATTGCCAGCAAGTCAAGGGAGGGGATCCTCCCCCTCTACTCAACACTGGTTGGGCCACTCCTGAAGTGCTGTGTCCAGTGCTGGACACCCCAGTGCAAGAGAGACATGGGACATACTGGATGAACTCCAGAGAAGGTCCTTAAGCATGATTTAAAGACTGGAGCACCTCACATAGGAGGAAAGGCTGAGAGGGCTGTAACTTTTTGCCCTAGAGGAGAGAAGGCTCAGGGGGGATCTTACCAATATTTACAAATACCTGAAGGAAGGGTGCAAAGGGGATGCAGCCAGATTCTTTTCAGTTTTCAAGTGACAGGACCAGAGGCACAAACTGAATGCAGGAAATTCTCTCTGAAAATCAGGGGGCACTTTTGTCCTGTGAGGGTGACTCAACACTAGCATAGTTTGCCCAGAGAGTTTGTGGAGCCTCCATCATTAGAGATCTTCAGAAACTGTCTAGACATGGTTCTGGTCAACTGGATCTAGGTGGGCCTGCTGGAGTAGGGGTGGATTGGACATGATAACCTACAGAGGTCTCTTACAACCACAACCATTCTGTGGGACCTTAGAGACAAAAATACAGCAGATCCCACACAGATGGATTTTTTTTTCAAAAAAAGGCATGAAGGAGAGACAACACAACATGAAAAGGTCACTAAGTGAAAACAAACAAATAAATAAACCCTACAACAAAAAAACACAACCAAGCAAACGGGGAAAGTGTAATGATAAATAGTAAAGAGAGGTGGTGGTAATATGGGAGAAGGGGATCCCATGCCAAACAGCCTAGGTGCTGTGGAGGAATACATAGGTAGTACTAGGAGCAAAAGACTGTTTTTGAAGGAAGGACAAGAAAATACTTCACAGTACATACATTAATAAAAAAAAATTTCAACAGAGCACTGCCCAGTCTAAAAATGCTAATCTTTAAAAAGTAACATCATCACTCCTTTCCATTCATAGTAACTGCAGCTTCAGCTTCATCACTTCCTGTAACTCTCCATGCAATCACAGCAATGCTTTGTAGTGCCCTGACTGCTGTTCTAGATCATAGAATCATAGAATAGTTAGGGTTGGAAAGAACCTGAAGATCATCTAGTTCCAAATCTCCTGCCTTTGATCTATTATAATGGAAAAATCCCAAGGAAGTTGTTTGAGTTCGTTGAGTTTCTAGCAGTTCTTTTTAAACTAAACACATACATTTTTCCAACTATTGAAAGCCATAATCATGCAGCTGCCTCTGAAGAATCAACTACCCATTCTTTCATTCATTGCAGTTATTCCAGAGTGCACACATCCTGCTATCTGCTAAACCTCTTTTGTTTTTATAAATCATGTGCCCTCCTATTCCTATGTATGTATCAATGTTCAAAATTCCTGTATTAGTGTTCAAATATTCTGATGCTACAAATTAATTACAGAATAGTAAACTAAAAAATTTACAGTTACCTAGAAAATATCCATAAACATGGTATAAATGAAATGCAATTGGTACAAAAGGCTAAACACACAAAAGATGAAATTACTAAGAAAGATGTCAATAAAAAATCTAGATGATATACAAACTTGTCTATAGTTTAATGGTTATTGAAAAAGAATTAACCATAAAAACAAATCTTTATGGATTATTGGTAGCATTCTTCAAATCACCTATCATCGTTTTAGCAGCATGAACAGAGAGGATCCTTTTTGGAAATAATGATAGATTAATACAACCAAACAGAATCCTTTAGATAGCACAGGTACCCTCTGATTTGGATAAAAAATACTATTTCTACTTAATGCGACAAAAAATAAATATAACAAAGTATCTTTATTTGACTTCACTAAAAATATTCTGTGTATTTCCCCTTTTCAGATCAGTCAGTTGCTATTTTTTTCCTTAACACTGGCTTAAACATTGATAAAGTTCACTTGCAGATATAAGTTATTACACTGTGTAAATAAAAGACTGGTATGCAAGATGTCTTCAGTAATAGAAATGCGAATGTTACCAGATCTCTCTTTCACTCGGTCTTTTCATTTCTTAGTTTTCATTCAGTGACAACTTCACCAAAAAGGTTGAAAACAATTCCAACAACTTGTGGTGTGATTCCCATCTAACATTAATATGTTTCTTTACATTCACAAGTAAATAGTATTTTTATACACTGAGATTATTTAGATGTTTGCTTTAGCTGTATGGTTCTAATTTTGCTATTGTATACCAATGCTGTTATACCTATATCTGCCTCTGCAGGTTATTCAGGAGGTTTAGTGCCATCCCATCAACACTTAAAATAAGAATATGCATGGGGATCGGTCTCTTCTCTCAAGTAACAAGTGGTAGGACAAGAATTAATGACCTCAAGATGTGCCAGGGAAGGAAGGTTTAGGTTGAATATTAGGAAACATTTCTTCACCAAAAGAGTAGTCAGGCATTGGAACAGGCTGCCCAGGGAAGTGGTGGAATCACTTTCCCCAGAAGTGTTCAAAAAAAGTGTGGATGAGGCCCTCAGTGACTTGGTTAGTGGTGCTCTTGACAGTCTTGGGTTAATGGTTGGACTTGATGATCTAAAAGGTCTTTTCCAACCTAATTGATTCTATGATTCTGTGTACATGAAATTGCAACTAAATGAACAAATACACAAGAAATCCCTCTTCCCTTGGTAACTTATCTGGAAGAACACAGAATAAATGCATCGGTTTTGTATTTGGCAAATGAGATGGTGATATGTTAAGAAGAGCTAAACTGCTAAACAGCTTTAGATCAACTGCTCATGCTTGAAAGAAACGATATTTCTGCAGGGAACAAAATCAAATTAAGCATAATTTTACAGTTTAAATAAAACCAGGAATTACATTTGTAGGTAAAAGCAGACAGTAAAGCACAACCCAGCTCAGAAAAAAAGACAAGAGTACAAAAAGGTGCTACATTTCAACATGTGTGTAATGTTGCTGCTATATCACATTTGGATTCAGAGAAAATTAGGGCCATTTTAAGCTCCTTATTCATTGAAGTGTTCATATGCAATTAGCAGGATGCACATTGACTATTTCTTTTAGCTTTAACAGATTATGAAAAGTGCTGCTTTTGTGCAATCTTCTTATTGATCAAGAGGTACACATTAAAGTTAGAGTAGTAGAAGAGAAGTGAAATAATGACAGGACTTGTTCTTTCTTATGCTGTCCCTAATACATATCAAGCTTCCAATATGTAAAGCAGTACACTTGATTATTTTTTTCTTTTTTTCCCAAAGAACCTCTCTCACATTAACAGGGCACAAGACAGATGAAGAAAAAATAAAACAACGACAAAAACAATCCCCCCCATCCTTAGTTCTGTTCGAGCAGATCTTAAATGATTTGCAGCTACCGTGCCTAGCTGCAACCAGCCAGTCTGGAAGTTCTGTTAATAGTCTTTTCTATTCTTTCTAAGTTTTCACACATAAATTGTCCAAATAGAAATCAGCCTTGTGCTTGTGTTCTACCTTTAATTTGAAACACCTCCTTAGTGGATCTTACACTAAGGACTGGATGAGAGTTCATCTTGGGACTGAGAATACTAAACTATGAAACAGCAGAGGCTTGTTATTGGCACTGCTTCAGGTTATCAGTTCATGGTGTGCAAACCTAAGCATTTTCACAGTCTCTTTGGTATCTATAATTGTGCAAGGATAAACTTTAAATTTAGAGAGAAGGAAGTTGTCCAATAATAGAAAAATGGTATGGCTTTTAATATTTCATGTTTTACAAATAATAACAATAATGATAACTCCTCTGATGAAGATTAACCTGTGCCCTGGTTCCAAGAAATTCAGGCAATTCAGGCAATTGAATTCAGGCTAAGAAAGCTGGGGCTGTTCAGCCTGGAAAAGAGAAGGCTGCGTGAAAACTCATAGCAGCTTTCCAGTATCTGAAGGGGGCGTACAAGAATGCAAGAGAGGGACTCATCAGGTATTATAGCAATAGGACAAAGGGTAATGGGTTTAAACTTAAAACAGGGGAAGTTCAGGTTAGATATAAGGAAGAAGTTCTTTACTGTGAGGGTGATGAGGCACTGGAACAGGTTGCCCAAAGAAGTGGCAAATGCTCCATTCCTGGCAGTGATCAAGGCCAGGTTAGACAGAGTCTTGGGCGACGTGGTTTAGTGTGGAACATCCCTGCCCATGGGAGGAGATTTGGAACTAGATGATCTTAAGGTCCTTTCCAACCCTAAACCTTCTATGAGTATATGAATATTTTTATCTATTTTAGATAATCTGGAAAATAATAGTCTTCTCCTGACAGGGGGTTGAGGAGGGTTTACAACTGTGCTATTTGTTACTCATTACCATAACTGACAGATAAAACCATGAGTTTCAAACCATATACTTAAAATACATGCATTTAGAAACAATAAGACCAAACTTAGGATCTTTGCCAAAAAGCAGATCAGATTAACATACAAATCAAATACTTCTAGATTCTTGTTAGAGCTATTCCATGCAAGATTTTTAGAGGCATCACAGAAGTCTACAACAAATTTACACATACAAAATATTTTGTGAATACAAACTGACCAATACACAGTCCAATGTCCAGTCTTAAGGACTGAGAGGCTGGCAGTAAATTCACCTACTTCAACTCCTGTTGAAGTCTAGATAGCCTAAAGTAGAAAGAGATAAAAACTTGCCTATATAATTGGTAAGAACAACAAATGCAACTTTCTCTTAATTTTTAGAAGCAAAGGTTGAATCCTTTCAACTATTACCATCATTACTGATGATTCAGTTTTATATTTAAAGACATAAACATTTTATGTGAACAGTGGCATTAGCATTGAATTCCAGAAATGCCATGTTGACAGGTGAAAGATTTTGGCAAAAATCCAAGCAATAAGAATTTGCACATGTATCAAGAATAAATCAAATTAGGATGTCATAGAACTTCAATGAAATTCTTTTTTTAACAGTATTTTATTAAGTACATGAAATGACATGCACATCTCTTAGACCATAATATGACAGTAGTAACTGTGCCATGCAGTTTTATCGTGTCAGAACTCTCTTAGACCTCATGGAGTCTGATCCACTGCATAAACAAAAGGATTAGTGGAAGGACTGCTGCATATTGAAACTCCATTTTTTTCTTTTTCTTCAGTGCAATGTCAGAGTCTAACTGACAAATTTGATGTTCAGAATGTGAAAACAGTCAGGATGCTCTTTCAATTGAATGCATAATTATTACTGGATTTTTTTTTTTATCTCTGCTTAAAGCATTCATCTGGGAGGCAGAAAGTATCAGTGACAATTGATTTCTTATGCCTTAATTGTAAACATGTCAAAACCAAACAAGCAATATAAGATATTGTAGAAGTGTGTCTCCTCTTTGGAAGGCAAATACAGTTTTTTTACCTTTTACTGAATTAAGCTCCAAAATTCTGTCATATTGAAAACTATTTTTGATCTGACCTTGTAGCCATCCCTTATTAGAATTCTTGGAGCAGATCTTCCATCTCCACCCCACTAAATGTTCCCAGTTTGGTCTGTTCTGTCTTAATATAATGCTTTCCCCAACCAGGCCGATATTTTTAGTGTTTACTCACTTCAGTATCAAAAGCTTTCAAGTTGCTTATATGTTGACAGGGACCTCAAGAAATGACTACACCATTGCATGAGACCCCAAATTTAATTATAGTCTACAAAGAAACAAGACAGATGGGGTAAAAAAAAAGAAATAATGTCAAACTGGTCCATGGTAGAACTGGAAACAAAATTAAAATTTTCTGTTGCCTAGGCTGTTATGTTTTGGCAATACAGTGCCTTTCACCTAATCTAAAAGGCTACAATTTTCTTCTTCCTTTGTGCTTTGACTGTCAAGTGATCTGGGTTTTTCACTGTTAATGACAAATTTCTCCTCAGAATTATATCCCTAAGGTTAGTATCAGCAACAATTTTGCCAGTCTCATCAGATTGCTGGATTACCCAGTTCCCTCTGTATGATTCTCTTTAATGTCCTCTGTGCTAGTTAATAATGTTTCTAAATCAACATTTGAAGATCTCAGAAAAAAATAGAAATAAATAGACATATTAATAAGTATCATAAAGGCAGAAAACTTGGGTGGGTGCTGAATGCTGTTAGAGTAACATGCAATGTTACTGATGCATTTTAGACCAGAAGGAAAGGGAAGGAAAAGTTGTAGTCTCACTCTAAGCCAAAAGAATTGTATCTTGGATAGATTAATATTAAATTACATTTACCAAGAAGCAAAATGGAGTTTCAGTATTTTTGTAGTAAAGGGAAAAAGGCACCAAGGTGAAAAGCACCTTTTATTCACATTGTTACCCAAAGTTCCCAATCACAAGGCCAAATCTCTCATCTCTATGGTTTACTCTGAATTAAGGAAAAAAAAAAAGCCCAAGAACAGTATCCTATTAAATAGAAGGATTACAATGTAAAAAAAAAAAAAAAAAAAAAGTGCATACACTGAAATGGCATCTGTGCTAAGCCAATGTAGTTGCTGATGCACACAGCATCTTTTTTTGTTTTGTTTGGGTTTTTTTGTGTGGGTTTGGGGTTTTTTTGTGTTTGTTTTGTTTTTTTCCCCTCAGAGCATCATGCCTTAAACTTCCTCAGGTGACCAAATATCTTTACTCCAGGAATAACAATGTCTTTCTCTGAGAAAGGGAGAAAAAGGCAAAGTCAAGCTACCCATTACAGTTTGCAAAACCAAAGACACATCAGTCAGGAGACTTTGAGGAATTTCTGTTTGAAATAGCACCCTAGATTGGTGTTCATGCTTGTTTCACTGAGGTGACACTGAACTGCAGGCTGGGGAAGTGTGACTCTCCTTACCCAGCAGGAAAAACTTCAGAGTGCAGGTATGTGCTCAACTCTAACCCCAGGGGTAAATTACCCGAAGTCAACAGTTGACTTCATCCATGTTTGGATGACAGTGTTGCCCTTTCTCAAGCCTTGAAACCTATCTTTCTGCGTTGAGAAATGAATCCTTCTGAAGTGTCGCTGAAAGAATGTCTCATTTTCAAGACAGTCTGTCCTTTACTGATTCCAGCTAAAAGATCAGCATCTATTGTGTGCAAAAATTTAAGCATTAAGCTTTCTGGAAAAGAAAAATGTTAATTGTCAAAGGACAACTTTTAGCCAGATTACAGTATATTAAATCGCAATTCAAAATCACATGAAAGATATAAGCAAGTCTCATTTTAGAAATGGCTGTCATCAGAATAGGCAAAGTACATAACTGAGGCATGACTATGCAGGTGCGTTACATTAAAATTTAGCATATGGTTAATATGAGAAACCTTCATCATTTAGTGTCAAGTTAGTGGTTTACATAAAATCACTTTATTTCCTTGGACAACTGCCCAATGAGTAAGTACCTATATCATAAACATGCACACATAAAAATATCACTACTAATTAGAATGGCAACCTTATTGGCAGACTCAATAGAAAAGGAAAGGAGATTTGCTTAGGTGACAACATAGCATCTGGTGCCAAAATAAAAATGGGTGGAAAAATGTTGGCACAGTAACTGCCTATCAAATCAGATGAGTTTAAAATTTATGAACGAATAAATAAATAATTCTGCTATATTGTGTTGTCCCTAAATAAAATGAAAGCTAATACACACAGCATGTTTCTACCTTACTGGTTTGCGTGACTTAGTCATAATAAGTCAAGTGAAATTTCTTGCGAATAAAAAATAATATGATGCAGTTAAGATCACTGTATATTACTTTTGTGCAGAGCTTTATTCTTTTTTTCTATAAAATTGTGCAGTTTCAGGCATAAGCAAAAGCGAAAGTGCTATCTTTGTGTTTTGGTAGGTATTTTGATAACATCAGGTGTGAAATGTTTTCTATTCATTACTATTTGAAGCTTAGGAATTGACACTTTGATATTATTCCAAAAGTAGATGTAAAATTTTCTGGGCTCTATATACATATTTTTTACCACAGTGATATTTCCAAATATTTTTTATCCTTTGAAAAATGCACTGATACCTAAAAGCAAATATTCGGAATAACATATATTACCTTTCTAGAAACATAGTCCTCTTCTATGAGATATTATTATGCAGGAGTTGAGAAATTACCTAAAAGTTATAGAAAGTGAATTTACCTTCAAGCTGTGACCCTTCATAATTCCATCACAATAGAATAATAAAATCATAGAATAGTTAGGTTTTGAAAGGACCTTAAGATTATCTAGTTCCAAATCCCCTGCCATGGGCAGGAACTCCTCACACTAGACCATGTCACCCAAGACTCTGTCCAACTTGACCTTGAATATGCCCTTTGTGTTAACATAAACCTCTAAACTAGGATTCACACTTCAGTCATTTAATGCTTTCTCTTTTTGTTGAAAAATGTCACGTAAAATGTAGCATAAAATGAATTTTGCATACAGCTTTCTAAAAGACCACAATATTTTAGCCTTGGGACGGCAACATTTAATAAATAGATAGATAGATAGATAGATAGATAGATAGATAGATAGATGAATAAATAAAAAACTACAAAAACAAAACGCAAACCCAAAAAACCCTACTTAAGGAAGACTCAAACAGCCTTTTATATCTTACCTTCAAGCTGGACATCAGCCAAGAAGCTTGGGTACACTCTTTTTTTTAGGTCATTCATTGTGCTACATTCTCATTCCTAAGAAAACAAGTATTTGAGAGTTCCAAGCTCTAGCATTTTTAAATTATGCTTCTGTGCAGTATCACATGAAGTTATAAGGTATAATGAAGGCCTACGGGAGACTATTAGCAAAGGTATTTTTAGGACCTAGCAAATAGGTTTTAATACTCATTTTGTCCTAAATGCCATATGCAGAATTAGTAATTAAGAAATACAGATGGAATAACAGTATCCTGGAAAGCAGAATATCATACAACATTTTTAATATTATGGCCCTGGATTAATTTTTACTTTTAAATAAAAAAAGGAAATTTCTGCAGATGTAGGTCTCGGGACTGTTAAGTTGAGCAGAAAATGTGGTCCACTTAAGGAGACTACCGTGACATTTCCTAGGTTTCATTGTGAAGAAATTAACACTCCTGAATTTTTCAAAAATTAACATAATTTTTGATTGGATATAAGGAAGAAGTTCTTTACTCTAAGGGTGGTGAGGCACTGGAATGGGTTGCCCAGGGAAGTTGTGAATGCTCCATCTCTGGAGGTGTTCAAGGCCAGGTTGGACATAGCCTTGGGTGATATGGTTTAGTGGGAGGTGTCCCTGCCCATTGCATGGGGATCGGAACTAGGTGGTCTTAAGGTCCTTTCCAACCCTAACTATTCTATGACTCTCTAATTTAAATGAGTAAAAATATTTAAAATTAACACTAAACTGAAAGCTATAAGATGGTGCATGGCACATCACTCACAATCAATGAGTTTGCTACAGAAAAAAGAAAAGTGAGTAGGAAGGAGCTGATAACAGCGAAAATTCGTTCTGTAGGTATTATACAATAGCTTGTAAACTGTTGACTGTCCAGTCTAATGGCAACTACACATGGCAAGTTCTAGAGATAATCACCCCTACTCATCTCTATCATCAATGTCTTTTGTGAATTTTGGCCAATCACTTAGCTATGTCCATCACTACGATGGAGATATTAATTACAGAATGAATATATTTCATCTTAAACTTATAAATTGTTCATGCAAAGCTTACAGTTTCCTTGCATTTCTTCTGCATAATTAATCACTTGATTTCTCAGCTGTCATTTTTTTTGCCATTGGAACTCATGCAATGCTGGCTAATTTTGTCTGGAAATATATGATGCATTTTTTTCCCTAATTGGGTGAGTCTAGCTGTTAACAAATTAAACTTTTATTGTCAGCCACACACATCCACAAATTCCTAATTGTATTCCACAAAATATTCTCAGAAATATCATGGGAAATAATGCCTCTGTTGTCATTAAATAACATGAAATAACTTCAGTAAATACTGCCAAATAATAACTTTATTTATTTTATAATTCATCAGCTTTCCCAAGAACTGTAAGAAGAGTCATGCTAATGTTTGCACCATGTTATTAGGAAGCAGTTGAATGTTAACAGTAATAGCAATAAACAATTTTGATCTACAATGAGTATATGCTTTCTACAAAGGGTATTAAAATACTTATTATTTTTTTAAGAATATTCTGAGATTTTTGTTTTATTTGGAGCTGGAAGAACAATTCTAAGGTTTGCAGTAAATTTGACAAAATCACCATCCCCATTAAATTGTCAGATTTTCCCCAGATTCCAGGAATGTTTCCAGACCAATCTTTTACTCCACAGAGAGAAACTATACCGAGGGAGATGGAACAGTGCCTGCAGAGAGCAGTGGTTAACTTTTCACTGTGTCAAGAAACACAGGGAGAAAATATTGCACACACACACACACACACACACACATACACACACACACTCCCCCCCCCCCAAAAAAAAAAAAAAATCATCAAACCAAAACATTCTAGCCTGCAGGGTTGAGGTCACTGCAAAGTCAGGGCTAGGCAGACCTGCTATGGATCACTGGAAAGGAAAAAAGAAATCCAAATAAGACAACTGTTCTGTTCATTAGAGACATGCTGCTTTTCTCAAAATGGCATTCTTTCTGGGTCAGGCTAACAGAAAGTAAGGTTTTCTGGAGAAGGCAGTAGCCCTTGTTGGTCTAACTTCCATATCATCTAGGCAAGGTACAGTTATGTTATTTCATAACAGCATGCTATATTTCAAAGACATTTTGGATTTAAATCCCTGTTTCTCACTATAGGAATTTGCAGATACAAAAGACAGAAATTAATCTTTTTTTATAATACCAGTAGCACTCTTAGATTACAGTCATATTCTGAAGTTTCTGTCCTTTTAAAGTCAGTATTTTTTATTTTCAAGGTATACATTAGAAGTATCCCTTCAGATTCTGAGAAAATAACAACTGAGAGATGCAAAACCATTGTTGTTTTATTAAATTATGCCAGATATTGCTACAGTTAGCCTTGTAGGCTAATCTTCATATGACAGAGGTACATTTGGGTCATATACCTACTGACTTTCTTTCTGACATGCTGCAAACATACATGTAAGTAAATAGCCATATCAAGATCTACTCTGTTCCATTTTTGGTTTTCTTTGGATCTCTAATATAGTATAGTAAAAAAACCCCAAACAACTTGCCATGGTTTAAGCCGAGCCAGTAATTCAGAACCATGCAGCTGCTCGCTTACTCCTCTCCTTTTTTTCCCCATTGGCTCCGGGCAGGATGGCAAGGAGAATCGAAAGAATGTAAATCCCACAAGTTGAGATAAGAACAGTCCAGTAACCAAGGTATAACACAGACCACTACTGCTACCACCAATAATAATGATAAGGGAAATAACAAGGGGAGAGAATAAAAAACAAAAGAGAAAAAGAAAATAAACAGAAGTGCTGCACAATACAATTGTTCACCACATGCTGACCAATACCCAGCTCAACCTGAGCAGTGATCTGGGCCTTCTAGATGACTCCCCCCACAATTTATGTAGTGGCCATGATATACTGTGGCATGGAATACCCCTTTGGCTAGTTTGGGTCAGGTGTTCTGTCTCTGCTTCCTCCCTCCTTCTTGTGCCACTCCTCACTGGCAGAGCATGAAAGAATGAAAAGTCTTTGATCAGGGTAAACATTACTTGGCAACAACTAAAACATTGGTGTGTTATCAGCATTTTTCTCAGAATAAAGCCAAAAATACAGCACTGCACCAGCTGCTAAGGAGAAAAATAACTATTACGGCTGTACCCAGGACAGTGTCCCCCCCTTGTTCCATACAATTTGCATCATGCTCAGGTCCCACGTTTTTCAATATACTATGGCCTTTTTGTCTCATGAAATATGTATATATATGTGTGTATATATACAGACAGAGACAGTCCATGGACCACCCTGTCGTGGTTTAAGCCATTAATCAGCCACGCAGTTTGTTCACTCACTTCCCCCTTTTTCTTCCCTCTGCTCCTGGAG
>JAOEHY010002516.1:0-27189 GCA_025447955.1 Psilopsiagon aurifrons | reverse complement strand
GAAAGAAATCTACACTGTATAGTTACATCAATTTTTTCCTCAGAAAAAAAAAGATTTTATTGCATGTGTGAAAAACATGCAGCAATTTGATCTTCACCAGTATTTACACGTGTGTCTTGAGCAATTTTCCTAGAAGATTTCCCATTTAAAAATCTACTGTCAAAACATTTTATGATGTTTTGGACTTTCTGTTCTTTGTCAAAAATCCACAGAGATACAGTCCAAACAGTTCTAGAAAATCTGTATGAAAATTATAGTTTAAAATTGCTTTTTGCCCTTTCTGTCTTTTTACAGCATTTTGAAGAACAACTACATATTTTTAATCATGTCAACAAAGTAATCTTGAGGGGAACAAACCCCCCAAAGTTTGAAATCATATCTTATTTAATGGTTATCTTTTCATGCTGTTTTTATAACAGTCTCCATAATAGAACCCCACAAAAATATAACCACAAAGATTTAAGGTCTTTTCAAAACAGATTCAAGGAATGGGTGCATTACGTCCATTTGGCACAATATGGGATAAAAATCAAGCAAGGAATTAAATATTTTTCTTTAAAGAATGCTTTCACTCCATAACTAAATCTAGAAAACCCATTTTTTAAACTGCTTGTACTATAAAAAGCAATCTCATGAGGAAAATATCCTGCAAAATATGTTTTACATTGAGTCTATGGTATATAATAATGTTTAAAATAATTTAGCAAAAGACAGAAGATGACCTTTTTATTCTCTCATATATTTATGTATTTTTAGTTACAATGCTATACAAATAAAGGTCATACAATGTTAAGATACATAAAATGTGTTACTGTAACAGTCATATTTGAGGGATTTATATGATTAACATTACATAAATGTGACCTTCCCTTTAATGAACTGGTATTATCATTCCCTATGAGAATGACCTCACTTTGAGATACCTTATCTTATTAAGCAACAACATTTTAGAAGACACCCACTAATTTGCTTCTTACTGTAATTTTTTTAGAAATTGAAATCCAGTGACTGTTACAATAGCTCTGCTTCCTTTATGCATCTTTAGGTGACCTACTCATTCCGCTTATCCTGAAAGCAAAAAGAAGTTGCCCTCCTCCAGCAATTTGTATTGTAACAAGTTTTCTGTTTCTGTGCCACAGACTCCATAGCATAACAATTTTAAATAGCCTTACTAAATTATATCATTCTGTACCTAGAAGGATATAAAGTGACACTCTTTTAGAGGGTATAACAGAATAAACATAAAGCCATGT
The DNA here is from genome assembly GCA_025447955.1 of Psilopsiagon aurifrons. Classification (NCBI taxonomy): domain Eukaryota; kingdom Metazoa; phylum Chordata; class Aves; order Psittaciformes; family Psittacidae; genus Psilopsiagon; species Psilopsiagon aurifrons. The sequence goes on along the minus strand of JAOEHY010002516.1, from coordinate 25,936 downwards.
AAGTGAATTCGTATATTTTTTTTTATCAAAGTCAAAACCCAAGCAGAAACAAGATCCTAACCTACTAGAAACTTACGTCCTCTAATTGAGTCCTAATATTTACCAACCTAGGATTTTATACTGTTCCTCTGCCATTACCAATGAGAAAAGAAGTTGTGGAAACAAAGAATTTAAATAAGAAGTAGACCTCAGAAAAAGAAAATATAAAAAATACAAGCAAGATCAGGCTAACAGCTGTTGTTAGTCGTACTGCAGATAACTCTTGTTTTTCTACCCTAAAAGTATACTTTCATTAACCTATTTATTTACAGAGCAGAGCAGCAATAATTCTAAAGCAGAATTTACCTTCCTGAGCAACCTGAAAATGGGCATAGACAGAAGGGAAGACAACTGCGTAGCTGCCTGGAATATAACGCAGATTGCCTCTAGCAAAGGAACATAAGGAGCTAATTACCTTGAAGGTGCAAACTAATCAAGTTAGGGTGATAGCCTGCTCATGTTATTCCCATGAATAGGTGAGGTTACTGAAAATAAGAAGAAGCTGCTGATGAAGTGGACAGTAACATTTAAAGGTATATGCCCAGAGAGGCCAGTCCTTGGTCCCAACTCTCATTCTGTCTTCCTGATATGAAAGTTCAGATGTTTCATTTAACACTGCCTTTGAGCTGAACCCTGAGTTTATATACAAAGAACATAAGAAATTGATCTTTACCCATATGTCTGTGGCAACCTGCTACTTTTCCAGCTGTTCACCAATCCTGAAATGTAGCAATTATGTTCCTGTGCATAAAGCTCAAATAAACAAACCTGCATATCACAGGTACTGGGCTCAGCTAACCCATCTGTTTTACACATGGTACAGTCCTTTGCATATGTATGATTTAGGTTTTGGGACTGAAAGGGATCTTAAGCATCTCTCTCACAGGGCATCTCATGCTCAAAGGGGTAAAACCATAATGACTTGCAAAAAAGAGTTGTTTATGAATAGTGCCTGCTTTGGATGGGAAGCTCTGCATCAGTCCCTTGTAGATTAGGACTGTACTGCCTTCCTATTTTTATACATGCACTAATATTGAAAGGTAAGACTTACAGAAGTTTGGATCAATGCATAAAAACCTTTGTACTAATTTAGAGAGAAATAATATTGTTTGTTTGCCAGAAATGGAACAACTCTGATTTTCCTCTCCAATTTACATTAATGCAGCTCCCTTCAGAAAAGTAATTCATATCATCATAAAAAGGAACAGAGTCAATAACTACTGAGACAAATAAAGGAAACCTTAATGAGGCTCTTGTATGTGCTTCTTAAAATGTTAGGTGAATAATTCCAAGCAAGGCACAATTATGCACAGTTAAAGGCTGCTGCTACACCAGCCTAAACAAGCTGGAGGAGCTTTGCACACCACCACAGCTAAGACAGACAAGATCGACTGCTGCTTGCACTGCTCTCCCTACACAGGAAACCTTGGCCACCAAGCATAAAATCTTTTTTGCTCACTGGATGAATGAATGAAGATTAAATGTAAGGCGAGGGGACCCCTCACTTTTGAACAATTCACCTTTTTTCCCAGCTGCGACATTTGAAAGGAGCAGGTGTCCCTGCTCTGCTGAAGATACTGACTTGGAACTTTTCATAATGGGTCAGCGAGGAAATAAATTGTTGGAGGATTTTTTGTTTTCTGAAAATTTAAAAATGATCAACTAATCATAGAATCATAGAATAGTTAGTGTTGGAAAGGACCTTAAGATCATCTAGTTCCAATCCCCCTGCCATGGGCAGGGACACCTCCCACTAAACTATGTAGCGGATCAGGCAATTTCAAACTTCACATAATCAAATTTGGAATAAAATAATCGATTCTTTATTTAATTTCTCCATCTGTAAAGCAGGCACACTATTTCTTTAACTGTCCCTCAGGTAGGTTATGAGTGAAGTTGAGCAAACTGTTGCAGAACCTATAATCTATTGATTATATACAATTAACTTATATACCATCTGTTGACTTTACATATATTTTAATGATATACTATTCAACAAGAATACTTTATTGAAATGAAGTGGGAATTTTTCTGGCTTTAATTATTACAGATGAAAAGTTGTGCTTTAAAGTAAAAATGAATTATTTGAAAAGAGCTGTCTGTAGAATATATGAAAAAATACTTTGGCTTTTCACTTGAAAATTTCCCCTTTAAAAAAACATGCTATGAACTACACTCAAAATCACTGAAACTTTCAATTATTGTCACACAAATATTTAGTCAAGCTGAAAATACATTTTTATATTTTGACATTTGACTAATAAACTAAAAGGAATCAATTCTTTGCTCAATCCTTCTTGTGAGATGATGAACTTCATTAGTGTGAGAAGTCAGAAATACATGAGCAGTACTGAAGTCAATGTGTGTAAATTGTCTGAAAATAAGCAGTAGTTTGATGTGTATCTAACTCTAAATTTCCAAGGAGATTTAAGATTTTATGTCAGAGATTTAATCACTTTTTCAGAGATAAGGTTGATTGGAGATAACCTTCAGCTGTTCCATAGTTTCTTTAAACTTAGATTTGTCATTAGGAGAATGATTTAAAGTCTGTTCTATTCCTGAATACTTCCGTCTTTGGTAGCCATTAATGAAATGTGGAAAATAAACATGTTGCCATTGAAATTTTTGTTGTTCGTAAAAAAACTGATAAATTTTAAGCAAACATGGAAATGGTAGAAGAATAAATTCTACTTTTTAAATTTGTTTTATTCAGAGCTATGTTATGTACACTGTGAAAATGTGTTAAATTTAAGACATGAATTTTTTTCTTTCCTTTAAAAGAGGCCAGAGTCAGATTATTCTTCAAATGATAATCACATTTTCTGCTCTGCTTTTATATTTCAACAGTTTCAAATTTCAGTGAGACACAAATCAATTTTTAAAACCTCGAATATTTTCTTGATTGCCTGAAAACACCTGCTTCCTGATGAAGGAAAAAGTAGAAATTATACAGAAAAATCCTCATCCGTAATTTGGAACGCCTCAGAAAATGTCACAGCTGCGATTTATTGGCTACAATAGTCTCATTGATTTCAGTGTGTTTTGAGGTCCATCTTTAGACCTTATGAAAGACCAGATTTGCTATGTCAAAATTATTTTATGATTGTGGTGGCAGGCATAGCCAGAGCCTGGTGGGGTGCCACACGCCTGCCATACATCTACTGGCTTCAGTGAGCCACTGGAAGCATTCTGCAGGTAAAGCGCATGGCAGGTGTGAAGCTGGAAGGCTGATGACTAACCCCAGTGCTCAGCTCATGAGGCTGTCAGGCCAGATAGCTGCCAAGGTAGACAGTATCACTTCACAGGCCAGCTACTCATAAAGTATCGACTATTCAGTTTGAAGAACCAGAAATTGGTTTTACTGATTAATTCCAGTTTAGGTAAACACTGAAGAAAACCCTAATTTTTCTGTAATTTTCAGATTGCCTTCAATTTTGCATTTCATTGGCAAGAAAAATTCTGTCAGAAAAAGAGCTTGGTGCTATAATCCTGAATATATCTGTCAATTCTCAATCAACGTGTGAACCCGTTGTCAAAAGTCTACAAAATTTCATAGAGAAATTATGATATCAAGTTACAACATCAAAAAAAAATCTTCTTAAAAAAAAAGAAGAATTACTACTGCTAAATATGGACAATCTATTAACGTATACACTGAGGGAATGATTGGAGTATGAATTAACCTTGAATTAGACATGAGAAAATCCATGCTGAAGAGAAAAATACGTTAGAAATGCTCCCAGAATAGAAAAGGCTTCAATTAGAGATGACATTTTAAAGTGTTAAAAATCAAACCAAGAACAGCAGTTCACTGCTTCTACTACTTTTTGTTTGCATAGAAATTTTCAGAAACAGAATATGTGGTTTTGCAATTAATTTTTTCAGTCCCCAGTTCATAGGTAGCTAACGGTATAAGGTTTTCTGTAATCCTATGTTATAGAAATAGTTATAGGAATTGAAAACAGAAGCACTGCATATATAACTTCACATTTAATGAATTATTATTAACTTTGCAGAGTTGCTAATTCAATATAGAAAAATCTCTGTCTTCAATTTGTAGTTTCAGTCTGAAAGAGATACTCTGGTTCACATTCAAAACTTATGCCCACAGCTATCAGTTACAGAATTGTTATATTTAACACCAAAGTGTACAGAACTGGTATTTAAAGAAAAGCATTAAATTGGATTACTTTACCAGACCAGGTCTTTGAAATGAGTGTGCACCATTTAGTAGCCTAGTGATTTTACTAATAAAAGAGCTGTTTTGTTTTTTTTTTTTGTTGGTTTGTTTGGGTTTTGTTTTTGTTTTTGTTTTTTGGTGGTTCTAGTAAACTGGATGTTCATTAGTTTTAAGTTAGCATTTATTTGATTCACACAGCATAGCTTCCAGGCTGTGAGAGAACATGCAAATCTTGTAGCAGATGGTTTTGTTCTACAGCCCAACTTTATTTCATTCTCATGCTAAAACATGGCTCTCCATGTGCCTCAGCACAAAATTTTGATCCACAAATATCAATAGAGCTTTGTTATATTCTGATGAGACACTATTTTCCAGGAATTGATACGTGTTTAATGACTGTAACAGTGAGACAGAACAGGGAATAAATTTGATGACCTGTGGGGAAAAAAAAATAAATAAAAAGAACTAATGGTAGATTAGAAATCAACAACATATTTGGCTACTCATTTCTTACTGAACTGTTTAATACCTTTAGCTGTCCACAGAGGTGTGTATTTTTATGAATACTGAGCACTTCTGCCTTGGTGTAGCTTCCCTATCAGAGTTTCAGAACAACACTTTAAATTGAACTACAAGCATCAATACCCTGGACATCAGCTTAATTTCACTTCAAGTGATCTTCAAATTCACTTTGAGTCTGTATTTATACAATCAATGAATTACATTTATTAGTTGTTCCCACTGCAGTTGTGCTTTTATTCCGCTAAGCTTCTGTGGAACTCAGAAAGACCTCAAGGGGAGCTCTTTAACCAGAACTAGTGAATGCTAGAAGATGATGAAATCTGCATTTTTATCATGCATCTCAATCACCCTGCCAATGATCCAGTTTACAATGAATCAGAGCTGGCTTGACTCTGCTTTATCCCCTTGTAAAGCAGTTAACCTTATGGTGCTGAACCTTCTGAGTATTATTGGAACAAAATATCTTCCATTTTGAAAAGTCTGTCTTACTTTCTGTAAGTGACTATTACAATTTACTAGGCATTTATATCAGCTTTATTTTACTTTCAGCTACAAATGAGCTGTTCACTTAAACTGACATAAATTTTGTGCACAGATTAGAGTGGAAGACACGAACCATTTACTGCAGAGAAATATAATATTACATCTATGATTATATCACCCTTCAGCCTCTAAAAATCCTTTTAATGTGCCAGATTTATTAAAAAGTTCACGTTTATCAAAATATCAATCAGTCAACACCAATCATTGAAAGTGAAAAAAAATGAGAAAAATGAGTTGTCTGGGAAGAAGTACATTTCGTTTGGATTTCACTGTACTTAACAGCAGAAGACATAGGATAATATCTGGAAAGATGGACATTCCTGGCACTTGCTCTTTCTTTAGCTTTAGAAACACTGTATTATGCCAAAGGAACTCTTAGCCAGAAATAAAGGATGAGAAAATCCTTGAGCCTAAGAGTCGAAGCCTCATTCTTGGATGACCAGAACCACAGCATTAGGCAAATGCATACAGACTGTCTTCATCCCTTTTATGCTCTTATATTTTAAGAGGAAAAAATGATTCAATTATGTTTGCTCAAAGGAATCAGAGACTTCTATACACCTACGTGATGGTCACAAGTCTATGAATTTCAGTTCCATGCAGATGCCTAGTTAGGATGCAATTTAAGTTTCCCTGCAGTTCTAAATTTACTTGTAAGTCTTAACTGCATAAACCACTGCCATGGGTCTACTTGGATGAACTCTACACAAGAATGTAGATCCACGCAGCTTAGTATAGCACCATACTTGCATGTGGTAAACAATGGTGGCGTGTTTCTGCAGCACAAAAAGTTATCAAGTTAGATGTCCTTTAAGTTCAGGTCAGATTAGTTTTTTGCTTGTGTAGAACTGAACTAATTGTACTGTTTCAATGAAGAAACCTTTAGACAGCTTGTGGGTTTGGGTGCTGTGTTTTGCAGAGTATAAGAAATATGACTTCTCAGCAAAATCAGATGTGTTCAAATCCAGGAGAACAAGTACCTTAAAGTGTGGAGTTAGAGAAAGAAACAGAAGGATTATGACAGAGATATCCTTTCTATCCATTCTTAACAGAACATTTACATTATAATACAAATGAAAGATGGACAATATCAGGAGTACCTCTTCATGTTTCAGGACAGAGAAAAATTTTAAAATGACCTGCATCATACCGTAAACCCTCTTGACGGAGCCAAACCATTTGAAATAAAAAGGCCTGCCTTAAAAACTGGTTTCACATCATAGTTAAAAGTAATTGCTTCCATGTAGAGCAGGTAAAGAAGTCTTGACTACACTGGTCTCTGACTCTTGCATTCTTATTTTTTTTTTCTCAGAGCACTGAAATAAAATTAAAACAATCTAGATTTAAATTGACCATCTGTCCATTTTGCTTACTTCTACTGACCCCACAACTTTGATTTCTTCATTGTGTGTTGTTAAGTTCAATACTCAGTAATTCACAAAGCCCCAAATGATGATTGATAAACAGAAAATAAGGTGATATGAGACAGTATCTCTTATTGTACTTCTTGGGAAAAAAAGGATGTAAAGCTTATTGATCCACAGTTCAAGAGCCTATCACATTCTAAGGGCTGGATCTGTTTCACATAATTTTAATTATCCTAAAGTTAGTTGCTTCATAAACTTCAGTCATCTATGATTCCTTTCTAATCAAGAGAGAGAAATAGATACTTTCAAAGGGCAATAAAAGGAATATGCATGCTCATAAGATGCCTTTTCCCTTCTTCACTGATGGAAAACTATGATGATTTACCCCAAATAACTATGCCCATAGCTCTAAACTTAATTGGGATGAACCCCAAGCTAAAACATGAAAGCTAAATGCTTAAGTATGCCAAGAAATTTTATATCACTAAGCTCATTTTCATTTCTTTTTATATAATTCTGGGGTACAGGCTGAAAAGCCAAACTTCAAACAAGTTACAGGCATAAATATTGTACTGATTCATATACCATGAATAACATGCCAGTTCTGTTGACAAACCTGTACCTGCTTGTATGGATGTGGCTTTGGTAGACTCTTCTGTCCCAATTTCTACTTTGAGAAATGCAAAGATCTACTTCAAGATTAGTAGGGACATAAAAGCTTGAAATTCAATTTGATCTTGAGAATGACAGGGAGACACTGACTCATTATTCTGTTTAGGAGCCTCTTGTGTTCTTTGTTTTGTTATGAACAGAATGGTTATGAAAAGGAAAATAAATCTGATTTTAGAGCTGTTAAAGAGGTTGAAAGAAAAACTGGTGCTTAGTTTATTTGGTTTTAAATGATGGTGTTTGATTATTTTGACTTGGGGTTTTTTTGTATTTAGCATTCTGTTTGTATGTTAGTCACTGGATTATTTCAGCTGACTTTTAAAAGTGCACTGTGAGCCCTAAATCTACATAAGTTTTTCTACATAAGATAAATCAAGATTTTATTTTTTAGGAAGAAATATTTCCGAACCATGCAAAATCATAGCCCCTTATGTGAACATAGAATTACCATAAGTAGTTAGGCAAGCTGGGCTTTTTGTGCCAAAATGTTCAAATTTATAAAAGCAATTCTTGTAGTGAACTATGCATATTTACAATTTCATTTGTTTGATGTGCTGGCCCTGGGATTCTGTATGCTTTAAAAATCAGTGCTGAATGTTAATACTAGAAATACAGCATTATGAGGTTAATTTTCTTCAGTATCTAAGGGCTAAAAGTAATTTAAAACGCAAGTTGCATTTTTATAAAGGTATACTGTATGGAAACATAATGAAAATTTTGGAGACCTTCTTTCAGATATCAGGCCCAGTCCCATGCTAGCTGATTTAATGATCTTTTTACTTTGCATTATATGGACCAATAAAGACTTCACAGTAATTTAGAAATTATATTTTATCAAAGAGGTTGAAACAGTTACTTCGATATGCAGTTTTTGACATCCTGTTGAAAATTAATTTTATGTAAGCATTTTTATTTCATTCCTCATCTGTTATGCTCAAACCTACCAAATTCCTTCAACTCTTCCAATTTCTATGATCTCATATGCACATGAAGGGGGAGTTGACTCTTTCTCAAGAGTGCCTATGAGATTTTTTTGGTGGAGCTTCATGAGACCATATTCATACCTAAGAAAGCATTAGACTTACGGGGTCCTGCGTAACTTCACCAACCTTTTCACCGGCAGTATCTGTGTCTCCTGTGGTAATAAAGGTAACTGTACACAAGATGAAAAGTATGGTGTGGTTCTAGCCCTAGGCATTTTTTTAAAACTTTCATTTTGCATGTGCATCTGTGTAAACAGTGGCTTATGACTAGATTACTGAACAGTTTGGGGCTGTAGTAGTTTGCTTTTTTTCATAGGCAAGATACATTTTCTATAAAAGTAAATTAAGCAAAAGTGCATAGAAAGTAAAAAGGGTAAAGCTTGTCTGAAAATAAATTTCTCAGGGCTAATCTGAAGATGTGGGCTGACATGAAGACATGGTCAAGCATACAGATCAACATTCTGTAAAAACAGAAAACTTTTAAACTGGATTTTTAAATGTTAGCCCTCAGTTCATTAGGTTTAACTTAACTTTCTTTAATTTAACTAACCATGTCATACAGGAGGTAATCTTAGTCTGCACAAAATTTTGTTCTACCACCTTTTGGTACATACCTTCTCCCCCCATCTCTTTGATTAATTCAGTTCCAAGTTTTTAAAGAAATCATTATGTACATAGTGGTTTAGTGTGATTTAAAACCACATTACTAATTGAAAGACGTGTTTACTCATCCCTTGATTCTTAAAAAAATATACTAGGTCATATAAAAAGGTATTAAAAAAGGTAAACTTTGATAGTGGCGAATTACTTAGATTTCAAAGAAATGAGGTGTGGGCATCCAGTTTGGGAAGTTTTAAGGCACCTCCAAATAACAGCCAAGTTTGTTGATCCAATTAACACAGAAAGTGATTCTACACAGAAGGCGATTCTATAAAGAAAGCGATTCTACACTTTCTGTGTAGACATTCTACATTTGCTGTAAGAAATTTAGACGGCCTACATAATTTAATCCTGAGTGCAATAATCCAAAGCTTTAGTAATTGCTATAATTAAATGTAATTTAATTGTAATTATTGATCTTGAAAAGAATGCTATTATTTTTATTTTTTTGCTCCTTCCTAAAAATAACATCTGACTTTTTTTTTTTTTTAAATTAATAATAATATAGCATTGCTAAAAGAAAAAAAAGGGAAACAGTTTAACAAGGCTTTTACAAAGCCATTCAGGCTCTAGCTGGAACAACAGTTAAACCTTAAATTCTCTAAGAAAACCAGTTACCTTAATCAAAAGAACATCAATGGGAGCTTCTTTTGCCTTTGTAGATCAGTGGCATTAAAACCTAAGTCCCACTAACATTCACTGAAATCTGTTCTTAAGGACTGGGTTCAGGGATGGGCCTGTACTGTCCATTCTCTTGTCTAGCTGTTCTCAAGACCATATTAGTACAGGCCTGTGAGTTCCCATTGCTCTCAGCATCATGTGAATGCTGATGTCGCCCTGCTAACACAGAAGGGCTCTCAGCACTTTTGCTGGTTGTGCAGGATGGGGCAGTACAAAAGCCACCTTCTCGGCAACGGCACTTGGCTTGGCTTCAGCACAGTCAAATCTCAGAAGGGCTGCTTCACTGACATTTTATGCTCCAAATACCCACCTTTTATCTGTATATTCTCTCCCCTCTGATTTTAAATTTTTTAAGCTAGAGCTTAGATTTATCTTTCTGTTTTGTCAAAGTAATTTTGCAATGACTGACACAGAGGTTTAAACTTGGGTTGCCTCTCCCTGGGGAAATGCTCTATGGATTAACTGTAAACCTGTCCCTCACTCTTTATTATTTACAGAAAAAGAAATGGTTCCACCAAGCAAGAAATCCTAGCTCGTAGAGGCAAAAGCGCCTGCTTCCTTCTTAGACCACCTTTGCTTGTGGTCCTGTTTCAGGCCATGTGAACAAGGAGGATCTCATGTTTTCCACATTCCTTATGGATATTCCTGGCAGGCTGAGGTTCACAACTCCCTCCTTGTGGTGTTTGCTGGGCTCAAAAATTCATGGCACAATAAGATGACAGTGAGGCCACATGGTGCTGAGCAGAGCATGCCAAATAATACTCTTAAAAGCTGCATATGTAATGCTGTGTACACTACCTTTAACAGTCTAGACTGCTGTATCTATATCACTGACAGCAGTTAGATCTGATATGATATCATTTTCTTAGAAAAATCTAAACTGAGTGATTTTTCCAAGCTAATTCAAAGCCTCTGCATGAGGGAAAACTTTTCCATGGTTTCAAATTCTCTTTGTAAAGACCCATGACCCAGGCCAATACTTGATAACATATGAAACTGAAGAAACTCACCGAGTTTCAGAGCTTATGTGCAAGGGGATTATGCAACTGCTGAAGCACAATAAGCTTTCAGCCACGTGAAAAAATATACAGACAGCCTAATTTAATGATGCTGAAGATTATATAGCACTAAATGTAACTACTATTGTGGGAGAGAAAGCTGCCTCCATTTCTCCCAGGTTTTCTCATCTTCATTCCCAGCTAGCTGAAAAGCAAACAAGAAATCCCCATGCCTCCAAACAAGGAATCCCAAAACAATGATGACTTTTGTAACATAATATGGTCCTGAAAACATGCATTTTGTGTTAGCACATGCATCAGCCTGTTGTAAAAGACACTGTGAAAATCCAAACAGGCCCATAAAGTAGAACTGTACTCCTGAGTGCAAATTCAGTTTGTGAATTGAAAAGCAATGTTAATTTAGACTGCATCATTCTTGTTTGCTCTACCTCAGATGGTCATTTTGTTTTTTCATCTGGCCTCTTTCCAGCATTTTTGTTCTGAGCATTTACATAGCACTCTAGGGATTCAAGGATAGAAAACTTTTATAAATAAAAGATGCGTCTGTATAATTGCTAGGTAGGGAAAATAACTATTTTTAGTTTTAGTTTATTTCTTCTCGAATGCACACAGGAGGCCTGAGTTTTTCCTTTCCACTTTCAGTCAATGGCGAAAGCCCTCTTTAGAATCATGATGTAGGAACATTAATTCAAAATACTACATGGTGTAACACTTCTTATAGAAATAGTGGTACTTCTCTGTATTTCTCTTCAGGCGGCCAGCTGGATTCTGTGGCATCCTGTAAATGGCTTGGTAAATACAAAAAAATAAAAATGAACAGTTGGATGTTTTAGCTATAAAAATAAGCCTTTAGGCATTAGATAAGACTGATGTTAGCCATTTTAGGGCTATGGTTTAAACAGCCTATTTTCTTGTTTCTATCATAAAATGCTGCCACTGATGAAATGTGGAGTAAGGATGGTAGGTCTTCTACACCTAGCACTAAAGCTAAAATGAAAGGATTAACTTTGAGTATTTTTTATTATTATTTAACTTTTTTTTTTTTTTTTTTTTGCTGCTGTTGAAATCAGGCTCTTAAACCAAGTATTTTTTTTACTCCAGCAAAACAAGTAAAATGTGGTGGTACTCTTCACCTGGAGATGAAATGATTAAATACAAACAACACCTACTCACCATATGGGAGAGCACATCCAGGTTCAAAGTTTATCTCTGCTTGATCTTCAATAAATGCTAATACTTCACTTTCCCGTAAGAGTACTCCTACTACTAGACATTCAAAAGCAAGGTGCTATGGAAGCGAATCAGTTAATGTGTAACAAGTCACACAGCCCTGCCTAGTAAAAAGTTAGCAAGACATTACCTCAGGAGAACATGTTTCAGCACTGGAAAATTCAGTCTTTTATGGATCCATGAAGTTTTCTCTCACCTGAAAATTTCTTCCAATGTACAATGAACTTGCATATTCCCAATCAGCAGTCTGCTCACTGCTTTTACAGTAAACATAGCTGTGGTTTGATGGCTTAAGAATCACCTTTTGATTCCTGTGTCTCTGGCCTTACTCCCTCTCTTTCTTTGACACTGTTCCCCTTCACAGAAAATGCTCAGCTACTGCCCTGAGCAGTAACGAGTTCAAGCTAATTTCTGAAGTTTTAGGTAATCACAAGAAAAGGGGAGAAAGGAAGCAAACAGGATGTGACATGAAGTGAACCAGAAAGGTTGGAAAAAGGTACAAGAAACTGACTTACAGTTTTAGAAACTTGGTTAGGATTTTGCTTTAAGATTATTGAAGTACAAGAAACTGAGTTATCGTTTTAGAAACTGGGTTAGGTTTTTGCTCTAAGATAATTGAAGTATGCAGTAAGATAGAAGGACTGCTGAGTACAAGGATGGGTTCCTAGCTTGGAAATGTGGGGGACTCAGAAACACGGTAAGTTTTTTGCTTTTATAGTAAAACCTGGGCCCAGCTTTACATCTTTACAGAGCCATAGAGAAGAATTAAGCATGAAAGGGGAAAGAATTTGAGGTTACTGTAACAGCACAGTAGAAAGACATAAACTGAGTACAAAAAAGGACCTTCAGCTACCTGACTTTCTTCCTGAGACCTAGCTTCGAATCTAGATCCAAATTCAAGGAGTTGCCTTTAATCCCTTTGTTGGATATTGAAGGTATGTCATTGTACATTTATTTTTAGAATTGGGTAAGAAACAGGACACCCTGTGTGAGGCCAAAAGCCTATTTGATGCTACACTTGATTAATTGGTAGGCTGAGTTGAGTTCATTTTAAGATTAACTTTGCTTTATTTCTTTCCTGTGGCATTATGTCAAGGTGAAAATGTATTGATTTATATTAATTTCTTTTGTTCTGGCACATTCTATGTATTCAAGTTAATTTAATAAATGGGTTGTTATACACTGTTTTGGCATATCACCTTGGTAGTGACTTTCAAAAGGTACTGGTTAGAGCAAATTCTGTTGAAACTCTTCATGCAGCTGGTATTTTAAAATCTCTTTGAAATAGTGTAATCTGGTATAGCAATTAGTTATTATCCTGCCACCAAGTAAGAAGGATCATCCTTGCTTCAGCATAGCTTTGACTGAGGAGGATGCACAATGATTTACACCAGCTCAATAGCCAGTCCTAAATTCTTAGCCTTGTAACTGCAAGTTCAGTCATTCTAAGAAAGATGATATAATTGTTTCTATTCTCCCACCCATTTCCTGAAAACTTTCAGAACAATCTGTCATCTTCTGAGAACAAATAATCTGGACACAGTATCATCTTTCACCTCTTGCTTTTTTGTGCAAAAAATAACTTCTGTGAAAATGAGCTGCAAATTTGGTATAATAAACACCACTAACATCAACATAGTTGGTTAAGGCACAATTCAGTACATAAGAAGGCAGGGAAGGACAGAGTAACATCTTATTTCATTGAATTTTGGTAAAATGTGACTTAAAATATTTCAGCAGTTTAGTGAACCACAGACAAAGTAAGTTTTCCCTACTGAAAACCAGAAAAAAATGGTGTGCATGTATTGTAAACAATTTCAGCACTGAAAGGACTGAAAAGACAGAATATCACCATTTGCCAGTGAAACCACGCTCAGTCAGAGCAAATCTCCAACCTGAAACTGCATTTGAATTGACACCATTGCACTTCACTGAATAAACATCTCTCCATAAGCACTGCAAACTCTAAGGAATGGTAACACAATAGAGCCACCCAGCAGCCTCCTTACCTTGATTTCAAGAGAACTATAACAAAGAAAAATATCCCTGGATCTTTTGGAAATCAGGCTACTGATGAGCATAGAGAAAAGTGATTTAAGTGTATGGAAATGCAAACACTTCTTTTGAAAACCCATGTTATTCATCTCCCTAGCTACTGTTCTATAGGGAAAGAAAGTGTGTGCATTTGAGCTGAGCCCTGCCTATTAACAAATGGTGTTCTCTCTGAAAATGAAAGGCCAACACAGAAAAAGACCAGGAAAAAAAGTGGAGACGAAGAGAGAGAGAGAGAGACCATTCTGAGTAGAAAATATGGCTAAAAGTCAAGAGACTGAATGTGAGGAATGCATAAATGAAGTAAAGAATGATAGGGATGAGCCAAGTAGGTTGCAGAGACTGCAGTGTGGTACAAATACTGAAAGAGTGACAGGTAAAATTTGTAATATATTTAACAAGAACCTTATAGTTAAAAGAGGGGAGATATCAAAATGTGTGATTTGCTTGCTTAAGCTATGTTGGCCAAGCAGACAAAATGCTATACTTCAGTCAGTAAAGCTGGGTTTTTTTGTTTCCAGAAGCTATGTGAGACTCTAAATGTCTGTGATCCTGTAGGCTAGTAAATAAAATAGTGTGCTTACAGTACAATAAAACAATGTTTTTATTCAGACTAACTAATATAAAGAAAATGGGTTGTGTAGGACAACAATTTAAAAATAACTTGGGGAATTCCAGCATTCTGTTTACATATATATGAAGTTTTGTATGCACTGCTAAATTATAGCTGGGCAAAGAAGTATATTTTACCAGAAATTAATTATTATCCATACTGAAGTCAGCACAATAATATTAGATCATGAGTTCAGTACAGCATTTTATATTTGGTTTAATACAAACCACACCTTTTTTCTCTTTGGGGATTTTTAGGTAAAGAAAACCAGACATGCACAGGGAAAATTGAGCTAGCATTATTAGATATTTACAGGTACTCCAGCAGCCAAAGGAAGACTAGGGAAAAAATGGCCCTCCTGCTGCTGAATGGGGCATGCTGAAAAAAGACATGGAAAATGCCTTGTGCCTCAAGGTCTTCTTTCCCTCAGCTTTTCCTGGTACAATGAGACTACAGGAATCCCAGGTTCCTGAGAATGGAGGCAGAGTCTGCAGCAAAGATGACTTACTCTCAGTGGAGGAGGATTTGATCAGGGAATATTTGAACAGAGTAAAATACACAGAATCCAATGGGATGTACCTAGAAGGGATGAAGGGGCTGGCCAGTGTCATTGCAGGACCACTTGCAGTAGTCTTTGAAAGGTAAATGCTGGAGGTTTTGGTAACTGGAAGACAGAAAATGTCCTGCCTATCTTTAGGAAGGGCAGCAATGAGGATCAACAGAGCTACACGTCAGTAAGCTTCATCTTGATCCCTCCAAAAATGATGAAGTAAATAATCCAGGAAACCATTTCTAAACATATAAACAACAAGAAGGTGGTTGGAAGCTGCTGGCATATTGCTCCACCAAGAGAAGGCTCCAGGAAGACTTTGGAGCAGCTTTCCAGTACCTAAAGGCCGCCTACAAGAGCTGGAGACGGACTTTTTGTCAACAGCATGTAGTGATAGGACAAGTGACAATAAGTTTAAACTGAAAGTGAGTAGATTTAAGCTAGATATTATGGAGAAGAACTTTACTGTGAGCACAAAGTCCAGATGGAGGCTAGTCCCTCATGATATACTCCAGTGGCTGACACTGGGGACAATATGCTTTAACATCTTCACTGATGACCTGGACCACAGGACAGAGTGCACCTTCAATGATACAAACTGAGAGGAGTGTTTGATGAACCATATGGCTATGCTGACATTCAGAGGGATGTCAGCAACCTGGGACATCTGGGAACAAACAGCGGTGTGTACCAGTACAGGCTGGGGGCCGACTGTCTTGGAAGCAGCTTTGTAGAGAAGGCCCTGGAGATCCTACTGGATCATGAGCCAGCAACATGCCTTTGGGGCAAGGAGGGCCAACAGATTCTTCAGGTCTGCATCAGGAACAACATCATGTTGTCTGCAGATTGAAGGTGTAATTCCTTCCCCCTCCTCAGCACTGGAGAGGCCACATCTGAAGTGCTGGGTCCAGTTCTGGGCTCCCCAGTACAAGCAGGGCATGGACATACTGGAGCAAATCCAGTGAAGAACCACGAAGATGATGAAGGGTTTGAAGCATGTGAGTGATGTGAAGAGTCTGTGAGACCTGGTATTCTTCAACCTGGACAGAAAAAGCTCAAGTAAATTTTATGCATGTGTATAAATACCTGGAGGGGTGGAAATCAAGAATTTGGAGTCAGACTCTTCTGAGTGGTGCCTAGCGACGGGGCAAGAAGCAATAGGCCGAAAGAGAAATAGTGAGAGTGTTCCCCTATGATGAAGAACAGCTCTAACATAGGCTAACACATCTTCTCCTGCACATAAATACTGAAAGAATGAATGTATGTAATGAGTAAATCTTGGTCAACATCCCATGCCAATATCTGTGCCACTTCAGCTGTACATTTCTGCTAATTTTTGTCAGGACTACAGATACCATTTAACACTACCACGGAACACGCACTTCTGAAAAGTCTTTTTCTCTAATTGCAAGGAGAAATTGTTCTCTGTCAGTCGACTTCATCAAGATTTAGACTGAATGCTTATAAAAAACTTGCTGTCACTATGGAGAAATTAAAAGAACTATGGCATTTCTAAATGCCCTTGAAGCCAATCCAGAAGGTGATGTCATTCCTATTAAGATTCTTATATATAGGTGCAGGCAGTAATGGTGGGACTTTACAAAACAGGTTAATTTTGACATAAAAAATTCCTGATTCTTATTTTTGTTGACAACATTCTTTTTCCTTCTCTCCTGTTTTTACTAAGGACACTGTACAATAATGTACTCCTTCCCCTCAGCCCTGCCGATTTCAGCACAGCTGTTGCTTTCTTCATGATCATTTAATGGAACTAAGGAAACAAGGACAAATGAGAGAATGGAAGATGGCATGAAAGGAAGATGAAATCTTCATGCAGATAAGTAAAATTAAATCTGGGCAGAAAATAACTGATGAGGCAGGAATAGCTGTAAGCATTCCCATAAATCCCCTGGGGAATACTGGCAAACAACACTACAATTCCTAGGGGACGTTCCTGCATATCTCTGAAAGATAACATATGCTATCCAAACCTAGCAAAGCAAAGAGTTGGAGGGTGGTTTTGTGGGGTTTTTTTTGGAAGATTTCAAGGTTTTTTGCAAGACTGAAACCAAACATTTTATCCTGAAAGGAAACTTCATAATGAAAGATTTAACACCGACTAGACTAATCAACTTTAAAAAGTGAATAGAAAACCAAACAATTTTCCCTTTGAATCTTTCAGTTTTAAGCAGAGAGCTGGTTAGAAGATCTTTGACAGCAGTTGCAGGTCCAGAGTACAACATACAGCTCTGATCTTGTACTGTTGACAGTGCTAAGTTTAGCAGCTATATTGTTTGAGGATTTTTTTTGTGTGTGTGTGTGTCTATTTTTGAGAACACTGGAGAAAAAAATTAGGAGGCCTGACAAAGGATTAGGAAACAAACTTTCTGGTGCAACGCTTTCTCTGTGTAGTGGCAACCTACTTTGAAGTATTAAGAGGCAAGGGAGAGGGTCTTCCTGAGTGAAAATGATGAAAGTTTTTTAATCTTTTAAAGGTTATGCATTATGCCTCTACTTTCACATCTCAGAGTGAATAAAGTTTAGGACAGATTTTCAGTGAAGCATGGTTTTAAATGGCATGATACATTTATAAGTAAATAATTAATAAACAAATCAAACATTTAAAGACTAGGTTGTGAGCTCTGCAGTGTGCCTGGATAGTGTTTGCAGTGGGTAAAACACAGTCTACCTGTGTCTGTGGAGGTGGTGTAGGCAAAGAGCTGCTCTTTCTGTGCCACCATTGCTGGTCTTTTTCAGCAGTAGAAAGGGACAAGGAGTGAGCACAGGCCATGCCCAACCTCAAGCAAAAATCTCAAATTCAGCAGCTCAAATAGACGTGGGTAGAGAATGTTTTTTGCTTGCTTGACTTTTTTTTTTTTTTTCCTCCTTCTTTTTTTTTTTTTAAGCTTACATTTTGGGAAGAATTCAAACAAACTGAAACAGGGAACTGCATCACACTCTTCTGCACCCTCCCCAGAGCCAGGTTCAGACACTGCACCACATGGGACAGATGCTAACCACATCAGGTACTGTTGGAAAACGTTTAGAGTCTTGGCAGATGAGCACTGGACAGCCTTAAATAGAGCAGAAACAGAGCCAGGAACTCCAGCAAGAGAAGCAGTGCCAACTTCTTCCCGGATCAAGGGTGAAGCACATGTCAGAACTGAACTCTGTCAGTCTCTTTTTAAGGGACAGTAACCCTAAGGCCATATAAAAATCTTTCATCTTCTTGGAGGAGTTTCTATTGCTTTGTCAACTTTCCTCATGGCAGAATCTATCCCTAATTAGTGCTGTGTTAATGAGCCATAGCTAAAGATAAATGAGAATTACTATTCTCATTGAATAGTAATTTCATGAATCTGCACTGATACCTTTACGTATGGGTCATGGAAATAATATTAAAAAGCCAGGCACGTAAAACACTTAAATGAATACTGAAATTACTTACTGGTGTGGTACTGACTAAGCAATACAGCAGATTTAAATAAATCTGCTCTAATTACTTTTGCTAAGAAGGATCATCTCTCAAGTCCTGCAGTTTTATCTGCCTGATCATGTTCCTGGACAAGCAGTCTTGACCCAAGGAAATGGGACACTAGCTTAGTAATTCAGACTTTCAGGCTTTTCATTTTTTTCCATATTCACTTTAAATCTGGTGAAAGAAATACATTTCTTTGATTCTGGCTAATGGACTTTTATTAAAGTAGGACTGTGACTTGGCAACGGATTGCAAGCTGGAATGTACAGGCATGGAATTAAAGCCTAGAGATAGTGATAGAGGACAAATGAAGTTCTGAGATAGGTGTTGGTAGCACAAAGAAGAGAAATGTAATAGGAAATCAGTTTGAGAGGCACTTTGGGGCAAATCTTTGAGGGTCTTTCAAGGCAAGGACACCGAGTCTGAACTGAAAGCGAGGTGTGTGAAAAAAATTAAATAGGACTATCTTCATGAGCTCACCAAATACACATTATAACCAGTTTTGTAGAAGTGCAACTTAGAAGCTCAGTAGTTTTGGTCAGACAGATTCTGTCATGCTCCCAAGGAACAACATCTCTTGACTGGCTTAACATGAAATGAAGTAGGAAAAAAAACATAACAAGATGTATTCCTCAGATAAGACAAGCCAAGAAAAAGAGACTCCCAGTACGTGGGCCATGCTGTGTAGTTCCAAATTAATCATCCCCTCAAGGTGTGGAGACTCTGAAGCAATATACATAGGGACAGCCATGTGTTGCAGCACTCAGAACTTGCTCACATTTTCCCTCAGGAGCTCTGTCTTCTGCAAAATCACAGAAAAGAAAATGAGGGTAGGTGTAAAGCAAGAAGAGGTATGAATGTTGAAATAAATGTTTACCAAACTCAGAAGAAAGCAGTTTCTGTAAACCTGCTACAAAACTAGTATTCATGGTAATACACCAGTTCCCTTCTCAAATGCACAGCATCGATGGAAGAAGATAAACTGCTAGAATCCTCAGCATGTGTTTAAACACTGGATTATGATTTTACTGCCACTTCAAAGGGTCACTTACTAATGCATAGGACAGCTTTGCTGCATGATTAACAAATTTTGACAGATATTAGATGGTGCATGATTCTAACTTTGCCCTAAACAGAAAGAGTCAGATGAAAATATCTGGAAATCTAAAGGAAGATTAAACTTCACTTAAAACACTGGTAGTATCTACTGAACAAGGTGAAAACCTGCAAGACTATGTTGTAATTACATACACAGTAAGCTACCAAAGGCTTGTGACAGCCTTAAAGAAAACTCAAAACCATGTCAATAGTTGAGGAACAAGCAAGTTAAAAGTTTAGGGAAGACATCCATGTGCACTAGTTCAATATGAGTAAACAGTGTCCAGCTGCTGCAAAGGCAGGAAACATGATGCTGAGTTACACCAATAAAAGCATCACCAGCAGAGATAAAGATGCAATTATCCTGCTCTACTCAGCGCTTGTCAGGCCACACCTGGAATACTGTGCTCAGTTTTGGTCCACGCTAATCAAAAAAGATGGGGACAGTCTAGAGAGGGTCCAGAGAAGGGCCACAGACATGATCAAAGGACTCGAAAGCCTGCCATGTGAGGAAAGACTGAGAGTATTTATTCAACCCTGAGAAAAGAAGGCTCAGGGGGAACCTTATTGCTATGTTCCAGTATTTAAAAGGTGGCTGCAAAGAAGCTGGGCCCCCTTTTTACAAGGATTCACATGGAAAAGATGAGGGATAATAGGTACAAGCTTCTCCTAGGGAGATTCTTATTGGACACATGAGGAAAATTTTTCACAGTGAGAACAATCAGCCTTTGGAATAATCTCCCCAGGGAAGTGGTGGACTCCCCAACATTGGACACTCTTCAAATTCAGCTGGACACGATGCTGGGCCATCCCGTCTAGACCTACTTTTGCCAAGAAAGTTTGGACCAGATTATCCTGGAGGTCCCTTCCAACCTGGTGTTCTAAGATTCTTCTAAGAAGGTCATCCACATTTAACATCCAAGAATGTGAAAATGGTTGTATATGTTCATGGTTATTTCTCAGCAGAGTATCTCTTCATATAAAAATGACAGTTGTCAAAACTGGAAGTTTCTGCATGGATATACTGGTTTTACTTTGGATTACATTGGATTGGTACCTTACATCTAGAACTGAGTAAGTTCCCTGACAGCAGAAATTAGCCCAGGACTGTGTAAGTTACCAGTGCAGTCACCTTACGCAAGAAAAAATGGGTTTTGAAGTCCTTGACTTAAAGGAAGTAATTTGCTGGAACTCTCCTACATCATATGATTACATCAGGGAATGAGATCCTATAGCCCTGCAGCCAGATTACTTATGTTAGAGAGACAGGTTGAAGCCCCTGATCTTTCTAAGATCAGGGGTTAGGACAACACATCACACATTGCCTTTGAACACTTCTGCCACTAGGCTACTGTATGGATGGAGATGTGGCAGCAGATGATATAAATAATGTGTTCAGCCACTTCAGATGACACTTTTTGTATCGTATAACTAATTACATAAGAATCTCTGTTTTCGCTAAGGTGGCCAGGACCTAGATACAAAAAACCATTTTGAAATACCAACTCTAACAAGAAGAAATCGTGATCCTGAATTTTTTCTAGCTCCTACATTTCTCCTTTCTCAGTTGTACCTTTCAAAGCACCGTGGAGAGCTTTTCTAATAGAAAAAAATACATCTCAATTTTAATTTTGTTTGGGATATACTTGAGATTTCTATATACAGAAAATACACATTAACATTTAGAATGAAGCCTTTCAATTGACAACAAAATTGCACATGGAAAAAATCAGATATTCTTACAATTTTCTTGAAACTGGGGAACACAGGACTTTTGCACACGAAGTATTTGTTTGCCAAATCACAGACTCTGTACAAGATAAGAATAACTGTCTAAAGTTAACTGTCTTGTGAAAGAATAACGAATCAAACTGTAAGCTCTGATCATGCAGGACATAATCTTTCCCACCAGAGCATTCTTTCTTTCCTAAACACTCTTCAAAATCACTGCTCTTCAGCAACAGTCCTTCCACTGTGAAATGCTGCCAGGGACACAAAATAATGTAAATTCATGATAGCATATTGTGATAGCAACAGAGAAGCTTTATTTCTTAGAATAGCTGGAGAAAACAAAATGTGTGTAGAAGCACATCTATAGAGAAAGAGGGAGAGCAATAGGCATGTATATGTATTTATGTACACTGACTTGAACACACATGCATGCAAAGACGCTGCATTTAAGGAAGAAAAAATGAGCAATGCTGTTCTTAGATTCTACCAAGGGCCCCAGCCTTGCTTCCTTTCAATTGTAAATAATTTTCATATCTGCTTCTTCTGACCAGCAAACCAGCAGCACCTTTTCTGGTTTAGATGTTACCAGAATGATACTCTGAGAAGGCATCCGTAATTGAGTATTGCTTCAGAAAAGCCATAATCTGTAATTAGTGATGTGAACCATATTATTCAAACATAATTACAGACAGCACTTTAACAAGAAAACCACAGTTAATATTGGAGGCCTTTTTCAGTATCATAAGCACAGTGGGAAAGATTTCTGTTGTGATCTCTTTTTTTTGGTTTTGAATCGGAATGATACAGTTTGAGGATTTTGTTTGTTTACCTGTGAGAATCATCTTAACCAGAGCTTATAAATACAGTTTTATATCTCAGTAAATTCAGCTGTTAATCATAAAAAAGCTTTGACCATATCATTCGCCTTGATTTGCATCTGTCTTTACAAGGAAGGTCTCATATTGGAGAAAATCGTCCTGCAAACTGTGTGTTTACTAAAAATTGAGAATGCTAAGGACCCAGTCCTAAGCACACTCACAGAGACCTTCACAGCAACTGAGAATGGACACAGAAATAAATGAATAAATGAAGCGAGCTGGTCTCCGTCAAATAAATGCAAGGAGATAAAATATTGAGACAGGATGAGTCATTTTGTACCAGTCAGTGCCAGCTCTACATTTGCATTGGGGAAGGTCAATTATCTCAGACTGAAATATAGCTGAAACTATGAACTCAGTAGCTCTGGGCACTTAACACTGTTTAGATCTGTACTTTAACACTTAATTTAATATTTTTCCTGAAGGGAAATGATTAATAATTGCATTCAGTGAAGCATGCACTTTAAAAGATTGACCCTCACAAGCTGTTGTTTTTTTAGGATTAGAAAAAAGTAGCTGTTTCCCCAGACACTATCCACTTATGTGACTTTTATTTTACACTACACAAAGCTGCTGAATGATATGTCCTAACAGCAAAATTTTAAAGGCAACTAATTAGAACAGTACTTTGCAATTATGTTTTAGACCATTCAGGAACAAATAAGAGTGAAGTGCTATTTGGTGCTGAGTCTGGTATTGATGAAAGTTTCAAATTTCCTCATATTGAATCCAGTGTTACTTCTGATCCACAGCTTAAGTGGAACCAGTGAGCAGGCAGGAAATTATGCCTGTTAATGCTTCAGTTTGCACACTGAAACATACACTATTACTTTGAAAGGAATCACTTCCACATATGAAAAGATTCTGGCATCAGCAATACCTTGACAGACTTAGGATATATCCCATGCACATTTTGAGAAATAAAATTTAAGCAATTGGAGACTGAGACAAACAAATAATGGCATCAGGTAAGAATAAGAATGCTTGATTCAGTATCTTAGTATCAAGTTTAAAGAGACAAGAATAAGTTTTCTAAGTGCTAAGAGCTAGAGTACATACCAAGTATGGTAAAATTTATTTACACTCAAAAAACTAATGTTGTAAGAATAAACCAGTAATTTTTCTGCTCTTCAAGCTTCTTTTGATATGAAAACCTTCATTACAAGTTAACACTTCACATTTTCAGAGCACATTGCAAACAATAAATAATTTTGGCAATGAAGTAGATCAACATTATTTTTCATATTTTGTTATGCTGTACATCAGAAAACTGGAACAAATTATGACCCAGAAATGGATTTTTCAAAGCTTTTCGGCATATGAAGTTGGAGATGGGAATCCAGAGGATTTTAAAAGTGCAAAAATGTTTAAATCCTATAGATTAATAATCCAGGAGCAAGTCATCCCCTTATTTGGGTCTTCAGCATTCATAGCTAATAAACTTGTTCAGAGAAAAAGATGACTGGACAGAGAATGATGCACAAAATGGTCAGAGATGCTGGTTAGAAACTGCCTTAGAAAATCTAGCTACTTCTGCAACACAGAAGTTTCCCTATCATAAAGTTCAAGAAAAAATGTGCCATGTTTCCACTGTATTTCAAGCGTGCATTTCATATCCTGCCAAGGCTGCTTACAGTCATGTTCACTGGGTTTGTGCATTCATATGTGTATACAATGCATTAGGAAGTGCACCAAAAGCTTACCCACCAGCCTCTAAGTTCTACAAACAGCCATTTCTTGGCAGTAACTGCTGCCCCACATCTGCCATAGCTACTTTTAACACTGTGTTAGGTGCAGGAGGCTCTGCGCTCCATGCCAATGCTTTGAGACTATAGTGAAAATAATGTGCTGCTCAACCTACTACAAAAGCAAATATTGTTAAACAAACGACCTTTGCACTTTCTCAAAAAATATTCCTACTCTCAAACTTCTAGAGAAGCATATAATGCAATTATTAACAAGTGATATCCTCTGTAATATCAGTACGTAGCTTGAAAATGCAGTATAACTCAGTGTTAAACTAAAAAGTGAAACTGGCAGCTGGACTTTCAACAGTAACATGCTTTTAAGTAGCAGGAGAAGGTTATGGTCAGTCAGTATAAGTAACAAAACACTATTTTACTGCTACTGAATGAAATGTGATGTGTGCACACAGATGCTGTCCAGCAGACTGCACATCATTTCATACATTCTTTGTAGTAAATAAGGCTTCATAGCTTGAAGAATTTACAATGACAATGAAACCGAAAAAAAGTGCTTAAGAATTACAATTTACATTTCCAGCGTATAATTATCACCAGATTTAATGACACAGTCTTTTCACAAAGTATTCCTTTGGTTTGTTAAAATAAATCCTAATTCCATGATGCTTTGCACATGTTCAAAATGAGAACAACATTTTACAGTTCTGCACTTGGTAATCTGGCTGGTCTCATCTACTTTTCTCCCTGTGCACCAACCAGGTGGCACAGAGTACTGAAAAACCTCTCACTGGCAGATGATACTCGTAGTGTGATGGATTCCCTGGCAGTCAGAGAGCTGGTGAAGCTGTTTCCTGCCCCTTCTCTCCTACATCTTCCTACTTTCCCTGGGGTTAAGAGGACAGATGAGCCAGAAGGAACAAGCTAATTTCTACACATGCTGCTTTACTCAGCAAGTAAATGGGCCCATTTCCAGCAAATAGAGATTAATGCCTTTCACTGTCAGTGCATACATATTTATTTTACACAACTCAGAATCTGAAGAAACTTCAATGGGACTTTGGAAATCCTGTGAAGAGGTGCAGTTTGGTCTCTGCTCACCTCACATCATGAAACACTATAATCAGTGAGGTGGCCTTCGTTAGCATTCTGATGCCTGAGGATAACAGCAGGCACCAAGATGACTATTTCCAGCACCATTAATTCTTAGGAATATTTTCACAGAGATTCTGCAAGGATTCTCTTTGTCTTTGTCCATCATGGCTATTTCTGATTCAGTATTCCAGCTAAACAGTGCCAAAACAACTCAAAATATGTGCCAATGGTTTTTCCGCTGTTCTGTGAGTGTTACAACTTCTGAACTGAACTCCTAGTGCCCTACCTTGGTTATTTCCCAAGTTTCAATCCTCTACTCTTCTGCGGAGCACCCAGTCACACAGATTCTTTTCTCTTTTTTTTTTTTTTTTTTCCCTATTAATTTTTAACTGTTTCTATCACTGGTCTCATTGAACTCAAATTGAAGTGTAAATTTTGAACATTTACAGACGATTAGGTTACAGCAAAGTGGTGGTTGACACTCATTTGTCTGAAGACCTTTATTTCCTTCAGTTGAGAGAGAAAAGGAAATATCATACAAAAGACTTCACAGAACTCCAAATCATCATTCTCACCTACTAACTGCTGCTAAATACTTTCAGATTTCAGACTAAAACACTGAATTTCTCATTGATGATGCAGTCAGCAGCAGATGGACTCATGATAGAGGGGTGGACTGAGCAATGGACATTCTTGCCCAGGTTATTCACGAGTGTGAACACTGCACACAGCCTCTCCTGCTCTGAAAGACTGTCACAAAAGATGGAGGCTGATATCATGGACTGGATGGACTCAGCAGCTTTACAGAAATGGGTCCATGCACAAAGGGATGATCTCTCTCCCTGTGT
>JAOEHY010002514.1:0-35512 GCA_025447955.1 Psilopsiagon aurifrons | reverse complement strand
CTGAAGGGGGCCTATAGGGATGCTGGGGAGGGACTCTTCATCAGGGACTGCAGCAATAGGACAAGGGGTGATGGATTCAAACTTAAACAGGGGAAATTTAGATTGGATATGAGGAAGAAATTCTTTACTGTAAGGGTGGTGAGGAACAGGAACAGGTTGCCTGTAATGATCTGAATGATATATCCCTGGCAGTATTCATTGCCAGGCTGGACATAGCCTTGGGTGGCATGGTTTAGTGGGAGGCGTCCCTGCCCCATGGCAGGGGGGTTGGAACTAGATGATCTTAAGGTCCTTTCCAACCCTAGCTATTCTGTGTTTAAGCAGAGTTGTGTGCAGCTCAGAGATACCCTGTTAAGATAACTTTGGGTCCACAGAGAATACCATGTATCAAGTTATTGTGTAGCTATGCAGAGCCATTTCCAATGTGAGTTTTGCCTTAGAGATATCAAAATTTTTAAGCCTACTGAGTAATGGTTTCTGTATTGATGATGAAACAGCGTGGGGAATGAAATCACAATCCTTGCGTCTTTTCTGAAAATACTATAACTAAAAATTAGGTCATTCAGCTTATCTTACAGGGAAAAATATCTGGCCAGGTAACATAATCAAGTATTTAAAGATATTACAACGCGTGATAGAAAAGGAGTTTTGTTTTTATTTTGTATTTTATTAGGAAGAACTTATTCAGTATTAGAAGAGTGCTGGAGAAAGAAGATGTGTCCTTACATCTGTGAATGTTGAAGGAGAAGCTTTATTTTTGAGGCAGTCTCATACACCTGTATTTGTTATGATAAGATGCCATTGCTGTTTAGACTATAATTCATATGAAGTGCTGGATGAACTTTTTTTTTCCTTAATACAAAAAGGGCAATTCATTTTTATTTCCTCTCCCCTTCCCCAGTAAATCTTTGTTGTGTAGGCAGCTGTGTTTCAAAATAGCTGTTTCTTCCAGGTACATTATTCTGAGTGTGTTACTCTAGGGCTTTTCTTTGTGGTGTTCTGAGAATTCCCAACTGAATGAAGCTTGGATGGGCAGGTAAGGAGGAGATGGGAAACAACAGAAACCTTAGCCTGCTGGTTGTGTCTCAGCTTGGACAAACAGCCTGTGCAGGCAGTCTCTCATAATGGTTTTTCCTCAGCTTTGTACTTCAGGCGTGATCCTGCATAACTTCAGCATATCTGTGGCCACAGGGTGATTAAGGGACTGGAATGTACTTCATTTGAGGCTGAGAGCTGGGACTATGCAGTCTGGAGAAGAGAAGGCTCAGGGGGATCTTACCAATATGTGAAACTACGTGATGAAGGGGAGTGAAGAAGGAGTCAGACTCTTCTTATTAGTGCCCAGGGACAGGACAAGAGGCAGCAGACACAAATTAAACCTGATGAATCTCAGTCTTAACACAAGAAGACTTTAACTCTGAGGGTGCCCAAACACTCCAGCAGGTTGCCTGGAGAGGTTCTGGAGTCTCCGTCTGTGGAGATAATCAAAACCTGGCTGGGCAACCTGCTCTGACAGCTGACACTCTTTGGAGCCTGGGGGATTGGACTAAATGATCTCTAGTGAACACTTTCAGTCGAAGTGGTTCTGTGATTCCATGGCTTGAAACAATTTTTGGTGTTATATTTGTGTGAAACGGCAGAAAAATACTTGGTTGAAGCTTTGCACTTTCAAAGAGCATCTTAAATTTAGTAATCAACTCTTGACAAAAATGTCCCTGCTAACAAAAAGGCAAATGTGGAGAATATTTGCAGATAACAGACTGGTTCAACACTGGATGTCGTTAGTATCTTAATTGTGTTTAGGTCTACAAGTTGCTGGGGAAATGGAAGCAGATAAGGGGGGTGAATCAGTCAATGCTCTGGCCTCTACAATGCAGTCCTCTGCCCAGAACTGATGTGAACCATTGCATCTTTCAGAGATTGGAGTGTTTCTGCTGAGGCAGAACTTCCAGTTCAGGTTCCTCCAAAGGAAATTTGTTTTGCACACGAGAGCCGCTCTGCAAAGTGAACAGAAGCTTTGTGAGGAAGATCAAGGGGAGGTTATTCACTTCAGAATCACCCTGTTTGCTCTAAACCAAAATGCAACGGAATAGAGCTAATTGCATGTTGTTGATTTCCCTCTATTTTCAAGTACTTTATAGGTTATTTCTATTTTTTCTTCTCTCTGGAAATTTTTAATTTCTCTTATGTTTGATAGAATGCTTCGCCCGTAAGAACTGAATCCTGGTATGTATATTTCTAAATTACATTGTTGATCCTTTTAAAGTATTACTGTTAAAATTTTCCTGTGAAACTCGTGTGAACTGTTCACGCTAGGATAAAACCCTAGACATTTGAAACAACAAATTGGATACAAAACGTTGAAGGGAAGAATGATGTCAGATTTCCCTTTCTCTTCTGGATAAGCTTTGGTTTAAATTTGAGAGTTGTTACCTGATGTTCTTTTGTTGCGCAGCTGACTGAATGATAAGGGAGTTTGTTTTAGCAGCTTTTCAAATGAATGTAGGTAACAAATGAAAGCTGCTTTTTGTGGTGCTTGTGTCTGAGTGAAGCGTGATAATGTTTCTTCAGGTCAGGGAAGGAAAAAAGAAATGCCCCTGTTGGGATGCTTTTTGGAGGGCTAATGAGGTAGGAGAGGATCTCCTGGATTTCTTGGAGAAACCCTATCTTCTACAACGGCTCTGGGATATTTTTATTTAATTTTATTTTTTTACTTTTTTGCAAATAGTTTGAAAGCCATGATTTTTATTTTTTTTTTTTAAAAAGAAAGAAAAGATGTTTAAGAAGTACATTGAAGTAATGTGGGGAAAGACACTGTTGGATTAACCTTGTAAGAACAAATTCTCCCCGAACGTGAGTAAAATACACCTGATTTGCTAAAACCCTGTAAAGCCAGAATTGTTAACACCTCTTACATGTACTTCAAAGGTTTTTTTTTCCTTTTTAGTATTCTTGTTTATTTATTTTTCCCCTATGTAACACTGTATGAATGCTGAGAAAAAGGTTAAATTACAAAAGTGAGAACTGTTAGGTCCTTGATGTAGTCGTTGACCTAACCACAAAATAATCAAGACAGCAAGAAACTGTCTCAGTTTTACACAGATGTTCTTTCATATGGCTTTTGTTTCTGTGAATTGGATTGCAAGGTTTTGGTACAGCTGTAACTCAGACAAAAAAAAAGCCTGAATAAAGAAGTTTACTTTATTACCTGAAAATCTGACTTTCATTGTGAGGATGAGCAGATAATAACACTACCGACAAAATACATTGCAGTGTTTGTAATAAATTCTTAAGTCTTACCCTTCTCTTCTTTTTTATGCCTTCTGTTGGGGAAATGCAGAATGAATAGGGATCTGTTGCATTCATTTACATCAAGTTCAGTGCATCCACATTTCTCCTTATTGCATGAGGGCCCCAGTGTGATTGTACAAGAGGAGCTGACTCCTGCCTGCATGCCAGCTGGGTGGCTGTGCATCGCAGCTCTACTGCCGACCATGCTGTAAAAGCAGCAGCAGCGCAGGTGAAAAAATCGGCTGCAAGGTGTTTGGCTGCTATGTTTTCTGTTTCTTCCACCCTAACAAACTTGTATTGTGGGTGAAGATGAGTTCTTTGTAATTTTGCAGGAAGCAGTGCAGATCTGATTACAAAACTAATGCTAACTGGAGAAGGGCTTGGGTACCTCAGGGATTTTCTTTTCCCTCCTCTGTCTTTTGAGTAGTTTGACAGATAATAAGATCTTGTACATATGTGCCACTATTACATATGGCTCAGTTCATTGTTTTGGTCTTCTCAGGGGTCCTCTCAGAGAACCTTATAGATGATCCACACTCCTGCCAGCATATTCTTCTGCGTAATCTAACCTAATGACAACCTAACAGATATCTTCCCTTTTTTCTTCTAGGTGCTGGGCTCAAATGGATTTGTTTAGTTAGTTCTTTTTCATTATGCCCAGTAGAAGGTAGTCCTTTAAATCTCTGAGTAACGGACCATGATGTGTAATGGTACTTGCTCGTTGTTCAGTGGCACACATATCTTCTAGACTGTAGGTTTGGTGAATTCACAAGTCATCTTTATATACTGATATGAAAGTAGAGGCATTTTAGCTGTTCATTAGGTGAGTACAGATAGGCAAGCATCAGACCTGATGTGTGCTATTTATCGGTGGCATTGAATTCCCAATTCCAATTCCACAACTTTTGTAAGTTATAGTAAAATTAATATTGAAACAGTATTTTACCCTTACACATAATGCTGTTTCACTTTTTTTTAACAATGGCAGCTCATATGGAAGGTAATGTGATGGAGAGGAGAGATTGTTCCAGGTGTAAAACTTGACTTTTACAAGCTTTTACTTAGCTTTTACTAAGCTAAGCTTAGTTCTTTACTTAGTTAACTAACTTAGTTCGTTAATCTCTTAAACTGCAGTACATCAAATTACTTCATAATCACTTCATAATTAATTCATTGTTACTTCATAATGATAATGAAGGGATAAGTGAACTAGGTATATAAAGTGATAAGTATAAAGATGCGCCAAGCAGACATGAAAACTGTGGGACTTGTGAGGAAAACAGTTCTGCAAACTAGAACAGAGATAGTTGGTTTGCATTTCACGTTTGATATGAATATGTGACCTGCTCAGTCACAGAGAATGGCTGCTTGCCTTATAAAATAGTGCTAGTTATGCTAAGCACTTTACAAGGGATTGGAAGCAGAGGGTACCAATCACACCAGTCTTACCCTGATACCTCCACAAGACAAACTCCAGTTCTGATGACTGCAAATTCTGAAATAGTGGTCATTGTGGATTTTTTTTTATATAAATATTTTTCACTTTTATAAATAACACTTCTAATGAAGACATTTGAGATGTGGAGCAGAGCAAAAGGAATTTAATCTTGGGTAGTATTTATAATAGAGGGTTTACCAAGGCAGTCTAATTTGGGTTGCTATAGTTCCCTTTCAACTTCTTTATTTAGACTACTCATCCATTTTAAATGACGAGTCAGGGAGAACACAGGTTGAAAGTGGACTGCTTTTGTTTAGGTTTTCCTTACCTGCTGTAGTGCTGACATTTCCTTGGTGTGGATTACTAATAAACGTGAAGATGCTCTTGCAGCTGATATTGCAATGTACCAGGCTCCGTGTGAGCTCCTCAACTAGCGTGTAAGAAGACTCAATGCCATGGAGTATTTAGTTAAAAGATAGTTTTGGTGGCGACACATACAGACAGGCATTAAACTGCTTGGATGTTTGGTATCACTCCAATTTCCTCTGCAACACATCGCCTTTCTTTCAATGTCAAGTACCAAGGTGTGTTTTGGAGTATGTGCAGCTTCCTATTCAAAGGCAGGCAAAAAGTGAAGGATTGTAGTTGCTGCCTGTTTCTTTCTCCTACAAGTTGATCCTCAACATCATTAGCACCTTACCTTGTCCTAAAGACTTGAATTATTTTGTAGGTGCCTTCTTAAAAAAAGGGCAGAACGTGGTTTTGTTACTTGCCTTATCTTAGGGCTAAAAGCTTTTGAGTGTTGAAATGCTGGGCTGTCAGGTAGGTTGCTAACTGTGTCTCCTGCTGTGTTATCACTTTAAAAACTAATTATGAAAGCATGGAGGGATAAAACCAGCTTCTGCACTAAATATAGTATGTGGGATTGGAAAACTGGTAAGGGAGCTGCAATACTGACTGTCTTACTACTCTAGCTTCAAAGGCACAATAATTTTGATATGGACATTTAAACTACATCTGTAAGACTTCAGTGGGATCACTGAAAAATTTTTAGACATTTATCATCACTGGAGATTTTTTTCTGGACTATTTATGCAGTGTGCTTTTGAAAAATGGTGTGGGATAAGATAGACCTCAGACTATGTAAGCAACTCTCCCACAAAGAGGTATAAACAACAGTTGAATAACCCAGTGATTCCATAGCCATAATGGTGATGTTTTTAAATGTCCAACTGCAGAAAAATATTATTTTTATAGTTCCATGAAGAGTCAGTGAGATTAATTGTTGATTGATGAAAACGCAGAAGTAGCAGTTCTATGCATGGGCAGATTTCATAGAGCACTTAGTGTATTTTAGGTTTATTATGTCCTAAGCCTAACGGCTAGGATAAGCAATCTAATATCCAAGTTAATTATAATGGGAGAGATTTGATCCAGCATGAATTAAGAACACAAAGTGAACAGAAATCATTAGTGAAAATCAATATTTGATTATTGTAAAATTCTGAAGAACACAAGCATTCGTGTCATGTGAAGACAGACAACTCATGAGTTCATTTTCTGTGAAGAAGTTAAATTTCAGAAGGGTTTAGAGTTTAGTTTGGTGGTCTAAATAAGCTTTAATGAGCTGATTTTTGTTTTAATCAATGAAGTAATAGGAAAGAAAATGAATAATACTGAAACTTCTCTAGAGTATTGTGGGTTGAAAACTAGAAACTGAAAGAAATTAGAGGTTCTTTATTCTCTGTTTCTTAACCAAAAGTATCACTTTGCCACTAACAGAATCGATTCTTTTGAGACTGAAGAGACTAGTTCTGCATAATGTTACCATAGAATATGTTGAAGTATTGATCAATTTGTCACACTTATGTAGTAATGCTGGAAATATGGTACACAACACCTTCCCGTGTTTTTATGAATGGAAACCTAAGCTAGATTGCATTTATGCAGAAATGGTATGTGTCCACAAGTGCATTTTGCTCTATACAAAGGAATCCTGCAGGTACACTGCATCTAAACTGCATTTAAGAATTACCTAGAGGACTTTGTTCTTCAGAACTGGACAGTCTGAGAGATTAAAGAAAACTGCATTCATAGCTACTTCATCCATTTTCATAGATTTTAATCTATTTAGTACTGTTTTCTTTTACAGACAGTTAATATTTAGTCTTGGATTTGAGGCTGACTTAAAATTTGTGTGCACTAATCAGCTATATTTAATAGGAGTTTTCTATATATTGGGGAGCAGAAGAGGTGTCTAAAAACACAGATACTGTAGGGTAGGTATGTAAGAGTTTGTACAGCTTGAGGTAAGTTATTTAGTGTTGTCCAATTACAACTGCTGTCTAACCCTTCAAGATAAGTAGTCAACAAGAAAACCATTACCAACAAATTACATCCTCCTCTTCAGAGACTAGATAGAATGACCATGGCATTGGGGTAGGTGTCTTTGAATAGAGTGTCCTTAAGGACCTAATGATTGCAGAAATCTTTAAAAGAGGTTTGTGTTGGAATAGTGTAGAGTAACATGGAGCTACTAAAAAAAGACTTGGTAAATCATTAAGGGGTAAAGAGGTAACTGGCTTGTTTTTGAGGAGAAGAAAGTTGCAAGGAATAGATCTAGATCTATTTTGAATAGTGATACTGTGCAGTGATGAATGAATAGAAAGCGTCAGACCTTTATATGTAATAAGGAATAAATTAAGTGTCAAATGCTTGTATAAAGAAGGACATGTGCGTGTGCAATGTGCAAGTCCAGCCATCTCACCTCACTGTCTTTTTGAGACTTGACTACTGGAGGGTAGATAAAATGAAAATGTTAATGTCAGTTGTTGATCACACTTGTTCCAAGATCCTTCTTTTTGCCAGCTGGAGACAAGTT
This sequence comes from Psilopsiagon aurifrons, assembly GCA_025447955.1. Lineage (NCBI taxonomy): Eukaryota > Metazoa > Chordata > Aves > Psittaciformes > Psittacidae > Psilopsiagon > Psilopsiagon aurifrons. The sequence goes on along the minus strand of JAOEHY010002514.1, from coordinate 27,902 downwards.
TTTCCTCTTTTTTAAAAAAAGAAAGAAAGAAGATTACCTTTATGTCAGATATAGAACATCTTGAATGGACTTATTCAGATAAGCTTAAATCCTGGATAAGTATTTGTGTCTGAGGTTTTCATATGAAAATGATTTCTAGGTTAAAACTTTTCAGAAATGAAGTCTGGCCATATGTAATAGCTCTTGAGAGGGTTTCTATCTCATGAACACAAATAATTAAAAAACAATTCCAGTGGCTCTTCCACACTAGGACAGCACGGTAGGGAGCACATGGTTTATGGAATGAAGGAACCGGATGGCTGAAGGGCATGATTACACTAGAGAGAAGGGTGGCAGCTAAAATGTCGGTGCAAGATGAAGCTCTTGACTTGTGGCCTGTTGTGAAATGGGAGTAGTAAGCATCTTGATGTGGACTGAAATTGTATTATTTCACTGTTAACTTTTGAAATTGAAAAGAGAACTTCTCTGTAGCAGGGGACAACTTTTCCAGTAGTGGGAAAACCCCGTTGTCCTTACAGAGCTGTTTTTTTTTTGAGTCTGACCACTGTAATAAAATTATAGAATGGTTTGGGTTGGAAAGGACCTGAAGATCATCCAGTTCCAACTCCCCTGCCGTGGGCAGGGGCACCTCCCACTAGACCGTGTTACCCAAGGCTCTGTCCAGCCTGGCACTGAGTACTGCCAGGGATGGAACTTTTACTACTTCTTATGGGCAACCTGTGCCAGTGCCTCACCACCCTTACATAAGTAAAGACCTTCCTCCTTATATCTAACTTGAACTTCCCCTATTTAAGTTTGAACCCATTATGCCTTGTCCTATCACTACAGTCCCTAATGAAGAGTCCCTTTATGGTATCCTTGTAGACCCCCTTCAGATACTGGAAGGTTGCTATGAGGTCTCCACGCAGCCTTCTCTTCTCCAGGCTCAACAGCCCCAACTTTCTCAACCTGTCTTTTCGTTCTTCTGCAGGAGGCAGCTAGGTGGTAAAAGCTTCATGGTTTATCCAACCTGAGCTTTCATTATACTAGATCATTTTCCTAGATAGAAACTAGATGCTAAAACTAGTCTGTGCTTTGATTGTGATGTAGTTTGTGTGTTCTCTGCTGTGAGGGTTTTGGAAGACTGGTAAGGCTCAGCGTACCTGAAGAAGTCATGCCTTCTGACAAGGAATGGTTGACTGTAATCTCTTCTATAATAATTTTCTGTGACCCTAATTTTTTTTATGCTAAATAGTTGTCTGTGACAATTTTGCTTTGTTGTATGGTAGTGCATTAATTGTGTAGTCAGTTATCTCTTGACTGAAATGCTTATCTGGGTTGTTCTGTTTGTAACAGTTACTCCCCTGGCACACTTCATGCTTCTGCTTGTTTAGTAGACTAGAGAAGGACATCTGTTTATTGACACAAAAGGACTCTTCTGACCAGATGGAAGAGCTTCAGATTTCCCTCATCTTTATCCCTTGTTCACCTTGAAAGCCAGAGAAGGAGAGGGGAATTACCTTTCAAGAGGAAAGAGGCATGTAGCCACCAAGTACCTGGCTCCTACTTCAGTACTTGAAACTACTTTTTCAGACAGGTTATATATGTATGATCCACTGAGAATGCAGGCTTTGCAGATTGCATTTATCAAAATACTGTATTGCATAGGGTATTCAAAAAGAAGGAGAAAGAAGAAGCCAAGTAGATTGGCTTTCTTCTAAACATAGAAAGCTTTTTGCATTGTCAGATCATCATATTCTTGTGGTGAAGAATATCCTGTTGCAAGTTGTCTCTGAGGAGAAAACAGAAATGCACTTGATAGGCTTTTATATACATAAACTTCAAATTCTAGTTTATGGCCTAAAATCTTGCATCGTGTCCTCTTTCAGTAGGGAAAAAAGGAGCAGATCTTCAACTTGTCCATAAGGATAGCTCAGAATTAGTTTTTCAATCAAGAGTTTTTAAATGGTAGTAAGCACATAGTCTTTGGTTTGGGGTCTGACAGAACTTAAGCAAGTTATATAGTGATCAAGGTATGTCGCAGGCCTTTTTTGTTTTGTAATCTGATTTTTCCAAAACGTTGGTTCGAAGTGTTGCATGCTGTCATTCAACTTGAGGAAGCAGGCATGATTTCATCCTGGCATTGGCTGAATAATTTTTCTGTGTGTTCTTTGTTTGTCCTTTATGTGGCCTTTGTATCTGAGTCTGTTTTGAAAGTGAACATCTGGTTGTTTCCTACAAGTAGATAAAACTACTGGCATGGATGAAAAATATACATGAATAAAAATCTTGGTCTTTGTTCCTGTATCCTTAAGAGCTAAAAATTTGGTTTCTTCCTCCGCCTTAACTTGGCAGTTGTGTAGGCAAAGTAACAAAGAGGTTTTGTGTCTCAATGTCCAAGGTATGAGAAGTTAATTAAAGTGATGTAGAAGGGTCTGTCTTGAGTCAACTAGTGCTGACTTAGTGGTTCCTTCCTTGGGATGTCTTATTTAATTTTTGAAATATCTCTTAATTCTTTTATTACTTGCATTATTGGAATTTTTAAGGACTTTGTTCTGTAAGCAGACAGAACAGGACGTGTCAATATTTGTCTGTGACCGCATCCTGCAGAAACACAACTAGTTAGTCCTGTTGAGACTTTTTTAAAGATGAGCTCAGAACTTTGTAATGAAATTCATACACTTCATTAAAAAGCTTTGTGATTTGGGAGAAAATGTTAAGTGAACAAACAATACATGAAAGTAGCCAAGCAAATAGCAATTAAAACATGGATAACAACTTCCAGTCATGAGGTATTGTCGGTGCTGTTTTCAGATGTGCAGAGGGAAAAGCTCTCAATTGTTCTTAAGTTGGCTGGTAACTGAATCCACATTTGCAGAGCCGGACAACAAAAGGCTTTTTGTTCGCCGTTTGTATTCATCTAGGACATGCCAATTACTGAGCATAAATAGAACATAGTGCATGAGCAGACCAATATAATATGTTGCTCAATTCATGACTTAGAAGAAGTCTGTAATTTTTATTAAAATATTTAGATCTACATACAGGTAAGAAGCTTCTCATTGGGGGATTTTAGATTACTGCATGAATTAACACAAGGCAGTTACTTTGAGGAAGCATACTCTGCAGTTTTGAAGTGGCAGCAAGTGTGTAACCCAGGTAAATCTCTCTGAATATTGCTTTGAATAATTTCATTAGTTTAGTGAGGCAGTAGTGACTGGGGCAAAGCCAGTGGGTGCTTGATAAAAAAAGCAACCTGAGCTGTTACTCCTGCTGTTTGCAAATAAAGCATACTAAAGAATATTATTCTACTGCTTTTCCCAAGATTTGTTAAATTCCACTAAGTTTCATTATCAGTGTAGTTGTCTGACCATATGTGATTTGCATGTCAAGTAAGCTCGACTGACTTTCTCTGCTGAGGCCACTCAGCACGGTGCATCTTCTTGCTGTTGGTGTGATACTTGTGCCTTCTGCGCTCTTTACAAGAATCAGCATGCTTTTTGTGGGATGTTACCCTAATCATGATGAATAAGCAGGAACACAGGTGAAACTGTAGAATTGGCATATACAATTTTATGGGTATTTTTCTCTTCATTACATCGACAGAACAAAAACCTGGTTAAAATCTGGTTAATCCCTGGTTAAAACAGGGACTGACCTGAATGCATAATGTTTTATGTAGTGTTAGCTGTGCAAGTCATGTTCTTGATTAAAACAGATGTGTCCAAAACCAAAAGTGTACTTATTTCTGAACTATGAAATGCACTGAGTAATGATTTAATAAATAAGCACATCATTTTAAGTTATCCCCTTGGGAATGCTTTTTTGGAATATGAAACAGGAACTTTCTTCTTTTTCTTCTCCATTTGAGAAGTGTGCATGTTGCTTTGCCAGGTGGGAAGGTGTGCATGTGGGGAAAGCACTGAAAAAGGCTGAAGAGCAGATTTTAAGTTCTTTGTCAGTGTAGGTTTCTTACATTGGTCACTGGTTTAAACTCATGTTGTATTAAGACTGTGTTCCTTTTCTGCCCTTTTTCAGGTAGTGGTGCTACAGCAGTTGTCCAGGCAGCACTATGCAAACCCAGGCAAGAACGTGTAGCAATAAAGAGGATCAACCTAGAAAAATGCCAAACCAGTATGGATGAATTACTTGTAAGTAAAGCATAGGGGAACATATTGCATAGAGACTATCTTCTGTTTTGATTTTGTTATTGGTTTTTTTTTCTTGCTTGGTTCAAGAGTAAGGGTAGGATTTTATTCAGGCTAATAGTGGGAAAAGGATTTGAAAATAATCAGAAAGAATTGTGCCATTCCCGTAAAAATATATTCTGCTAGCAGAAGTTTTCTAATGCCACAAAACCAAGAGGTTTGAAATTGGATTTTAGGTCAACTAACTGTTGAGAACCATGGGAAGAACCTTACACGTTGCCTTCTGCTGACTTGCAAGAGTTTATTCTCCAGTTGTGTGTCTTTTAATACCAAGAAAAGATACATTTTGCTTTAATTAAACACTAATTAAAAATATAAGGGTAAAATTTGGTAGGTCTCCTTAAAATGTCTAACGCACCAAAACATGTCAAAAACTGGTTGTTGGATCATTTTGAGGGGAGAAGTAGGAATGGCTACACTGCCATCTTACACAAGAAAATTCTTGTTAAAGCTAATAACATGCATTATTCTGATAGGCAATAACAAGCCATTTGAGAAGTGCTGTTTGTTTGGGTCACTGGTGAGAGGAGGAAGGGACCTATAAGAGGCTCTTTGTAAAAGGGACTGCAAGAGTTTTTCCTCTGCACTGGTTAAGGCAATCCAAAGTCTCAAACAACTGTTAAAAAACAAAACCTGTTGCTTTCTGATACTTCTACTCAGGTGCTTGTAAGATTAATGCTTATTTATATATAGGCAGCATAAAAAGAGTTGAAGGACAAAACCATTCTAAAAGTGAGAACACTTTCTTCTGTTCCGCAGGTTTTACTACTGCCTAGAGACTGTGGGCTTTTTCTAATGCAGAAATTCCTGCCTCTGAAGGAAATGATCTCCTCAGCAGGGAATTGCCAGTGCAAAAGATATCTTGAATTTGATACAGAGGGTATGGTCCGTCCAGTTTCTTCAGATAAAATGGCTTTTTTACAGTGGAGGACCCAAAATGCCTTTCCTCTTGTGATTGATGGCATTTGCCTTCAGTTTATGTGACAGCTTGTATGAGATATTGTTGTGTTGTTTAAGAGGATTGTGGTAGTGGAAACTACCTCTGAGGTGGTGAGGCTCAACTCACAGAATTTACCTTTTGAGTTTGTCAGCTGCAAGGTCAAAAGATAAATTCTGATCTGTGTTTAGAAAGAGATGGTGAGATGCTGTGCATGATGTATTGGCATTTACAGACCATAAAGAACATTTCTGTATGACCAGAAATACTAATCATTGTAATGTAAAATGGTCACAATTTGATCTTGTTAGAATTTGAACCAATAGTGAGAATTAACAATTATTGAATTACAACAAATAAAACCAGACAAAGCTGCTGAATATCTGCAGAGAAACTCAGGTGGTCTAGAGAAATTAGTGCAGTTAGTTACCAGCTTGTACAAAGTTACCTTAGCAAGTGCTTGAGGATTTTTACTGTTGACATGTCTCTACTGTCTGCCAAATGAGTCCATAGGTCTTGAATTTTTGGTCCCATATTACTTTCTTCTGGTACATACCATCTTTTTATTTCTTTTAACGTAAGTCAGTTTCTGTTTTCGGTGTTCAGATTTTGTGTTTCTTTTATTTGTTGATTTGTTTTTATCTGAATATAAATTCTGACTTTCAGAGTTCCTCATTAGGAGGGTTTAAATAAAAAGGCCATGTGATTCATTTTTATATGCACACATGTGTATGCCTACACATACATAATTAACTCTTCTTCTTTTCTGTGAGAAATGTACTTGGTCTGACTCAGTTCTAATAGATTTTAAAATTAGTTTAAAATTAGAAATGTTACTCAGGAAAAGAGCATCATTGACCTTCAAAACTCGTTACACTCTACTGACATTTTTGTTTCAGTTGATTATACTTGGAATACTCTTCTGTTTGGGGGGGTTTAACACTGTGTTTTGCTCCTTTTTCAAGCACTAAGTTTTCTGACCAGTTTCCATTGGCGCAGGGATGTTCTAAAACTGTCTGCCCTCTGATCATGCTGTTTTGTAAACCCCTGCTGCTGAGTGCTTATCGGTGGTGTGCAAAGGCACGCTTCACAAATTCTCAGCTGTGTGGCCTTCAGAGAAGCAGAAAATCCAGTGAGCCTGGTGCCCACGTAAGCAGACTTAGGATTTGGGCCAGTGTCAGATAAAATGGAAGGGCAGTGTGGGCGGAGTTCAAGTAATACTAATGTTACACAAACTGCCGAACTCCTGAAATTCGATGCTCTGTTTCCTGTAATATCCTGTGTTCTCACTACTGTAAGCTAAATGTAATTTAACCTCATGAGCCGAGGAATGAGTTCCTGTCTTTAGCAGTGTGCTGAGAGGGCATCTTCTCCCATCCCCTTATCTCCTGTTCTTTTTTAAAAACAACCAAAAAACCCCGTAACACCACAAGCCAAAGAATATTCTTATAGAATGGCTTATTTGATTGAATATATTTTCTAAATTGTTTGCATTTCTGGTCTGGTTAGCCCTTCAAGGCAGGCTGTCTGGAGAAGCCCCTTGGATGTTAAACTAAACCCCTCAAACAGCTGTACCCGAGGAGTCTATGGAGGGGTGCTTCCCCAGTAGAACGGTGGCACCTGCCTGGTCACTGGGAGCTGGACCCAGTCCTGTGAGCCCTGAAAGGAGCTGTCTGACAGTTGTTTATTAACTATGTCACCCACCTGCCCTTAGGCTAACACACATTTTTGTGCAGCTGCTTAGTGAAAGTGGATCAGGATTAACCTGGCCAAAAAGAAGTTAGCATTTAACCTGGACATGTTTCCTGATGTGGTACGCAGATGCTTGTGCTAGCACAAAGGAGGGAGAAGTAGAGGGATGAGGGATACATCTTGACATATAAAATTATCATTGCTCTTATGGCTTTGGTGCCATCCAATGTCTAAAGTGATGTGAATATGAAGAAGGCTCTGGGGATTCTCCTGGATGACCTGCTGCAAGCGTTTTTCTCTGGTAGTGTGTTTTATATGAATGCTTTTCTCTCTCACCTGGGCATAGCATGGGCCTCCGCCAAGCAACTGAAGTCTGTGGAGGCATACTATTCTGTGTGCTATAAGGCTTTCCAGAACTGCAAGTCTGAAATTAATACTTTCCTGACTAAAGCTTAATCCCTTATCTCTCATGGAATGCTTTCTGTTTGGTGTTTTTTGTTTTACAATGTCTTTCTTTAGAAACAGTCTCCAAAGCTAAGACACAAGGTGCCTTTGGCTGTGGTTACTGTAATAGATCAGTTTTTGCCAGTGAGTTCTTTCAGGCACACAAAATATTTAAAGCACTCTTCAGTTAAAGATAGTGATGCTTACCGCAGTAAATTAGTTACATTTCTGCAATATTAATGTGTGAAAAAAACCTAAATGAGATGTATTTTTGCCCAGTAGTGGCAGATACACATTTTGAGCTCTATTGCCAGCATAGGAAAACAATAAACCAATAGTATCAATGAATACTATCAATGAAATAGTATCAAGAATGGCAGAGTTACAGTTAAGGTTTAGTATTGGTAGCTGAATTAAGAGCCTGAGGCAGTAATTTGACTTGTGTTTAAACTGACGTGTCTTCTGGGAAAAGGAAGTGTGCCGCATGTTATTTATCTTCTGTTTTCCACCTACTGTCTTCTGGCAGGGGGAGAACTATTTTGCAAGTTGCTCAGTTACTCAAGTTCTAACCAGGCATTCATCCTTCTCTGGTTCAGGGCTCAGAAGTTGTACAGGGAGGAGGATTTTTGCAACAAGAGTAGCTGAAATGTGTGTCAAATTAAAGCCTGACTCAATAGTCACCAACAGGCATCACAAGATTAAATCACAGTCTTTAACACATATAATTAAGTTTTTATTAGAAAGTGGCTGTAAAAAAGAAGTCTTTGAAATGCTTGCAGAATTGAGGTTAAAAGTTGAAAATTGCTTCTGTGGCAGCTTTAAGAAGGACTACTGTGGTGCCTGCATTGTGCTAGTGCTGCTGAGTCAGCATATAACCTGGGTCCACCTGAAAACAGTTCAGGGGGGTCGGGGAGGTGGAAAAGATTAGTTTTCAGCTGGGTTGGCTCCCTGACTGGCTCACCCTCCAGCAACATGTCCTCTAGCACCATGGGGATGGATCAGGGCTTTGTGGCCACAGGTGGAGAGGGAGAAGCAGGGTTGTGGGAGTTTGAGTTGGTGTGAAGCCAAACCTTCTGGTACGGACAAGGCCTAAATGCTCCTACGAAAAGGATAGGCAGCATAATGAGAGCTGCTGGAAAGGTGTTATAGAACAATTGTGTGAAAGAGTGAATAGAAAAAGGACTCTGCTTGAAATAACAGATACAAGGCAGTCATTCTTAAAGTGTACAGCTGTGGCGTGTCATAGATGGTGTTACTTGGTAGTGCCACGTTGTGCATCTGTTGGTAACTCTGCTCTTTAGTCATTTGTTTCCTCTGACTTTTGGTCTGTAACACTGATTTCCTCTTGCACTTCTGTTTGACTGTGTGGCTCTGGTGACCACGTGTCCATCCCACAGTAGCTGAGCCAGTGGTGCTGTGTTCTTTGTCCAACAGCTTCCTTCCTCCTTTTCCACCTGCTCCCATTCTACTCTTTTCATAACCCTTTCAAACAGGAAAGGCAGTACGTTTTGTTCTTCCCTTGCATTTTGTTGTCCAGCCTGTATCTGTACCTTCAGATCTTGGGGACTGCTCATTCTTCATTGATCACTCTGAATCTGGGATTTTTAACAGCAATTTCTTTGCTGTGCTCTGAAGAAAATTGGTGTAGTTATGCCTGTATTTCCTGGCCAAACCTCCCTTGTGTTCTTTGCAATAATATTTTGTCTTGCATGCATATCTATAGGTAAATTGAAATGTTTTGGCGAGTTGATGCTTATTTTATGCATACTTCAGTTCTGTTGTACTACTTCACTTTGGAAATTGATCTTGCTATACAAGCAGAGCTGATAGCTGGCTGTGTTATTTTGGGCTTTGTGTTTCTTACAGAAAGAAATTCAAGCAATGAGTCAATGCAATCACCCCAATGTGGTGACCTATTACACATCTTTTGTGGTGAAGGATGAACTTTGGCTGGTTATGAAGCTGTTAAGTGGGGGTAAGTTACTGGTTTTGCTTGTTTAGCTGCAAGGAAATTGGATGATTTATTTTCTAATGTACCTTCTTTGGGTTAATTGTTTCTAAAGTAAGAGCGAGGAGAGAGACTCCATGGAATGAAGCTCAAGGCATAGCAGGAATATGCAGATTTTGAGAGTTTATATATGTATATTGATAGTACCGACTAAGAATTACTAAGAAGAATTCTGCTGATCTAACTACTGTATTTTTTTATTCTGTATCAACAAAACTCTCTTAAGGCTTTGTAGGGAAAATGGATGAGAATCCATTTCTGTCAATGTGGCTTTTTTTTTTGTTTCTCTAGAATCTATTTTTGTAGAAATGCATCTATTTCTCATTTCTTGAGTGTTTTCAGTCTTTATTTAAGTAAGATTCTCTCTAGGACAGGCATTATACATGTTCCATCCTATTTTTTGCTTAAACTAACCAAATACTCATTACAGTTTTTATGATGATGACTGATGGTGTAAAAATCTTACTTGTTTCTTGAAGAGGAATAAGAGGCTGAACTGAATGTGCTTGCAGCTTAGAAAAGCAAGGTTCCAACGTAAGATGTGGTGGTCTTGGTTATTACATGATGTTCTTCAAGATTAGTCTTGAGGGCTACTGCACCATCATGTTAGAAAGCAAGGATGAGATGTACTCATAAAAGAATATTTCTTACGTCACATTTGATTTAATTGTTTAGTTCAATCAAAAGCAAGCATAAACCCTGAGAGAAAACAGTGATTCATGAGAGAAACTTGCTGTGAGCTGTTGAAAAATGCTTGGATAAAAAGAAAATGTTGCTGTTAGATTCCTTGAGATGTCTAATAACAAGTTCAGTCTCAAACTGAGCGTCACTAGGAATGTTGTCATCATTTGTTTGCAGAGAATATCTTCTACCAGTCTTGCATGTCTTCTTTGTGGACACATGAACCACAATCTAAGCAGGATAATAAACCGAAAGCTTTGCTGTTTGTGTGTGTTTAAATGTGGGGCACTCCAGAATTTTTAATAAATGCTATGTTAGCAAGCTGTTAGCAGATCTTTCTAATGGATCATAGAGTGGCACAGTAATCTCGACAAAAATGGTGCTTTCTTGTTTGAAGGTAGTGGTTGCTTGTGTTGAAACAAGCAACAGGTAGCTTTGTTCTGAGAGCTTACATGCAAAGACTGAAATTGTGGTAGCATGAAAAGAATGAAGAAATATAAGTTTCTCAAGAATTTGACTGATAATTTTGTATATATGCTGTTTTCTGGATCTTCAATGTAGGTTCAATGCTTGATATAATAAAGTATATTGTGAACCGAGGTGAGCACAAAAATGGTGTCCTTGAAGAACCCATAATAGCAACAATTCTTAAGGAAGTTTTGGAGGGCTTAGACTATCTACACAGGAATGGGCAAATTCACAGGTAGGATCTCATCCACAATGAAAAGCATTTTCAAAGTTGTGTGTATTGTTTGTTGATGCTGGTCAGCTGCAGTTGCTTGGCTAAACAAATTATACAGTCCCTTTCACATACTGTAAAAGCCATCAGTAATTACCAAATAATAACGCTCATGCAGATTACTGCAGGTTGTCACTAATGCTTAGTACTTGTCTCCACTGACTTCCTCAGTGTAAATTGTGCAGGTCTTGTGGATTGATTTATCCATATCTGCTGTAGCAAGCCACAGGTTGCTTCCAGTGTTTAGATGTTGGAAAGGCTGTACTCTGACCTCCATAATTAATTTTACTGAGGTGAATTTGCCTTTAAAGGAAGGTTTCTACAACAGGCTTTCCGTCTGTTCCAAACACTAGCCTTTTATAAGGGAATCTTTTAAATAAAAAACAGATTTGCTGCAGACAGAACTCTTGAGAATGGAGGTAGTGCAGATGTAGCAGGGTAGTTGTTCTTTATGTGTACTTCTTTATGTCTCATCTTATAAATGAACTGCCTCTGATGTAAATCAAGAACTGTTTCCTCCCTTTGCAGAGGGAAAATTGTGATAAATGGAGAAATTATCTTGATTTCTGGTCTGGAATGTCAAAGATCTGCCTCAAACCTTAGTTCGTAATCTTCTGTTGTGCTGATGTTGTTGCAAAAGGAACATTCATTAACTTTTAAGGATGCATCTGTTCTTTAAGGAGACATCTATTTGTTGCACCTGAGACTTTTCCTTTATTATAACATGTAATTTGTAAATGGTGCAGTACCATAGAAGTCCTGTTCAAGACAACAGTGTGCTTTTTGTTCTTCATGTGTGGTGTGGGTGAAAGCTGCGGTATTTCAGGGAACGCTGTATCAAATGGTATTTGCCAGTTGGAGATATTTCCAAAATTGTTCAGGGATTTTGTTCTGTTATTTCAATGCATTCTTGTTTATGTGTAAGGAAACGGGTTATTACTTTCCGGTAGGAATGTGTTAATAATTTTCAGTGAACATTGGAAAGATTAATTTGCTCAGATTCTTAACATTTATGATACGTTCAGCATGAAAGATTTATTCTGTGCATTAAGAATGGGATGCATATTTCTGTACAAAAACCCTAAACCAAAACCCAACAACAACAAAAAAGAAAACCAACAGAAAAAGCACCCAGAAAGTTTTTTTTTCTTAACATTATGTGTCAGTCATGTGTTAAATGGATATAGTGAGTGTTAAGCACCCACTGCATTTTTGACAGTTTCACTGTCAGATATCCTATGACAAAATATGGTTTCTATTCCTGAGCTTTTCATAATTTTGTTGGGTAGAAATCTACAGTATATTTACCTTCCTTGAAAATGCGTACCTTCTCTGAAGAAGTCAAAGAGGAGAACTTTTTCCAGCTTTTCGTTAGTGGTGCAGTGGGAGAGCATCAGTTCTTGCTTGAAAGCTCTGAAAGTTCTCAGTTTCTGAGATTATATTTATAAAAGGTGGTAAACCAGACTTTGGACCTCAGTATTTCTGTTCTCAAAATCCATCCCTGGATTCTTCTGGTTTTGTGCCAAAGATGAATTTGGTTCTTTTATACAGAGAGAGAGTTTATGAGAGTTTGAGTTCTGCACTCTGTTTTATTGTAAATCAAATATGTTTTTATACTTCAGTCTCTGTTTCTGTCTTTTAAATTTTAAAATGCTATTTTGTGAAACTAGAATGCAATATTTATTTATTTATGCAAATTTTCATGTATGTACTTTCATACCAACCTCTGTTTGTACATTCTAGAGATTTGAAGGCTGGCAACATTCTTCTGGGTGAAGACGGCTCTGTACAAATAGCAGGTAATGGTGGTGGTAGAATAATGACTAAATAAAAGGAAATTGCAGCTGGATTAGGGGCAAAAGGTACAAATTTTTATGTTGGCTTTTGACTATGCCTTCTGGAGTGTTGTAGCTGCAAGTTATCCAGTTTCAGATTTCAGGATTCTTGATTAATGGTACATGATTTAGAAATTATTCAATATTTTTCTGTGTTCCATCAAATATATTGGTAAAACTTTAATGTCCTCTTGATGTTTCCTTTCAAATCACCTGTGTACCTTGGCTATAACTTGCCACTGAGATGCATGAAATATATTTCACTGAAAATTATTTTTGGCATTTCTACCATTTTTCTTGTAATGGTATTGGTTTGATACAGTTTAGCACCTTAAGTATCCTCTGAATGTATTGATATGCTTCTTGAGTGGTAGTCTTTAAGAATCAAATTATTTGGTCTTCATAAGAGCTTAAGTACTGAGCAAGATCCCACTTCTCATCTCTCAAGTTAGGATCGGATATCTGGAAAATAGAGTGAGCAAATGGTGTCTGTCTCCCAGCACACTCTCAGGCCTTTCATGGTTCATAGGTTATGACCCAGCAATGACAGCTTTGTTTAGTAGCCCTCAGTAATAAAAATGGCTATAGCCAGAAGTTCTTTTCTTATATGAACAATGCTTTCAAAGTACTGTGTCTTAAATCTGTGGGACTGGATGGGCAGAGATTGGCTGGCAGGTGAACCATGTACTAACTGGAGCAGTTTTAAGTCTTCCATTTTGGGTTCAAGACTTTTTAAGTAGGTAGTCAATTTTACAGACTTGAATTTAGGGATACTTTATTTATTCACTTGATTTTACCACACAGTTGTCTTCACTTTGCATAGCACTCTGGACAGCTGCTGAGATTCTAGGTCTGTATTGTTCAACTGTTATTTTAATCTTCTCATATTGTAAAGCAGTAGATGTCCAAACAGCCAACTTAATTAAAAATAATAACTGAAAAGTTGAAAGATAAAATCTCCTGAGTCATCTGAAACAAAGCTGTTGACTTTAGATCATTACTTTCACACGTAATCAGATGTACTCTTCCAGTAGTCTGATAACATTCAAACAACAGCTTCATTTATCCTTTTCTATTTCAATTCCGGGGCTTGGCTACTTGACCTTTTCCTCCTTTTTGATGTAGGCATCTTAGTGAGTAAAACTTTAATTGTGCTGCTAGGTCATTCCAGTCCATGGGGCACTGAGGAAATTCAGTGGCTGGATAGATGTGTGGGGTGTCTTTTTCTATGATGTATCATTTCAATACTAGGTTGTTTCTGATGTTCAGGTGAAAAGTGCAGCAGTGCCAAACTAGTTTCTTTGTTGGGCTGGGCTGTTCTCTTTGGGACAACTGAACACTGTAGATTAACTGATAGCCAGTTTTGAATATTAGATATAGAAGAGCATAGATTCTTCAAAGAATTGGGGTAGCTCTACAGAGACGTCCCGTTATGAACCTTGCAGGTTCTGCACAGAGAATCTGTCCGTCTTTGGTGGGAAAGAGGAAAATACACATTTTTGTGTAAACTGTGGAGGTTCTTTTTCTGAAAGTACAAAGTTCTGCTGTACAGAGCAGGAAACTTGAATTTTTCACAAATATAATAAACAGTCACTGCAGCTCCTCAGCTCCAGCATTCTACTTAAAACTATTGGGTTTGTAATATCTAGTGTTGAGCAAACAAGGTGATTGGTACTTCATCAGGGTTTCTGCCTTCCAAGGTCAAAGTACGCAAGAAACCAGTGAAGGAACAGGATATGTAAGATGAGGTAAGGAGCATATAGCAAAGAGCAGTTATACACAGCGATTGGTGGAATGTATAGAATTATGGTTTGTATGATGCATTTAGTCCATACAAGAAATGACAGTTTCAGTAAAACTTGTCAGAAAAAGAATGTGTGTTTATAAGAATCTTGGCAGAAGATCCTTCTCTTTGGTTTTGTGTGTAAGTGGCTGTGTGAACTTATCCATTGCACCAGTGGTTCTCAGGGTGTTAATTCCTGTGGTAATCCATACCCACAGAAATGTTTGGGATAAGATCTGTTGAAAAATATGCAGAGCCTCTGTCTCAGAAACTCAAACCAGATGGAGGAGAAAGATTTATCAGGGACAGCTGTGACAGCCTAAGCTTTCCTTGGCCAGCTGCATTCTTACAGGGACCATGTGCTGTATTTCCCAATCTTAACCATAACCCTACACGTGGCCTTGGCTGAGCTTTAGTCTAAAGTCTACCACTGTTGTCAAGGTGAGAAAGTTAGGATGAAATATTTTTGCAGCCTGTGCCTTTCTGCAGCAACTGCTTTGCAGCTTCCCTGCCATGGAAGCAGCGGCTTTATATTTCTCCCAGGCCTGATCCCTAGAGGTTGGTTTTGGCTGAAGTTTGGCAAAGAGCCCGAGCCCTGGCTGAGGTGGAGAAGCTGCAGGGTTCAAAAGGTTTTTGCAGCCTGTATCTTCCCTTAGTGGTCTCTTTGCAGCCCAGCTCCCTTGGAAGCCATAGGCTTCATCTCTCTCCCAACCCAATGCCTAACACTTACTCTGGATTGTTAGCTTTGGCTGAGGCTTGGCCAAGTGCCCAACCCTGGTTGAAGTGAAGAAGAATAAATAATTTGTAAGCTATGCTTATTTGGGCAGCTCTATTTAATTTCAGAATGCTTTACTAATACAGTTAAAACAGGGCTGTTCATTAAATTTGTTTTTGGTATTAGCTATGACGTTTAGTGCCTAACACTTGAATTTTTCAGCTCATTCCTTGTAATAAATTTCCCTTTCCTTTCTTTATGTAACTTGTTCTCAGTAATAATTCGTCTCCTATGTGATAGGAAGCTTGCCACTGTAGGTCATGTCTTTTCTTAAATAACCAGTATTTGTGAAAGCTATGCCTGGGAAGGGAAATTAAAGTCTTGTTTTTATTGGGCAGCTATCAGTGTTCTTTCTGTCTATAAACATGCAACCTTGTTTGACTAGTATTATAGTGAAACGTTCATTTGACTCAAATAAATACTCATCACATCTTTTTCAGGTGTTACAATACTTCATTTTGAAGGTCAAGCAAAAAGATAATTTACTTAGTTTTTTGTCTTTGGGGTTTTTTTTTCCATGTCCTTCCTCACCCATATATGTTTGTGTTTTGTTGCCCTTTTCAAAATCAGCGTTATCTTAATAGGGAAGAACTGCAGTAGGGGAGCAAAGGTTAAGTCAAGATTTTAGCTGGGTCTCAGTTCCTGAAAGGACCTGTGAAAGATCTACTTTATTTTTCATTTCTGCCTATTCAGCTTTTCCTTACACAGAATAGTTCCTATTCAGAAAACTGTCACTAATACCAGTGTTGATTTTTAGGGCATTAAAAACTTCGAGGCAGGCGTTTCTGAGGCTGTTCATGCGTTTCAGAAATATGCACAAAACCTGACTATTCTGTAACTTACAGATATTTGGGAGAAAAAGTTGGGGGTTTTATTCATCAGCCAAGCTGTAGGGAAAATTAAAGAATGTTCCTTGAATGTTCGTTCTTGGCTACTGTTTCTTTGTGTTCTGGTGATGTAGAAGAGGTATAGAATTTGAGTCTGTGATGCTTGACAGAAAGCAATAAAACTACATTTTCTGTAGTTACTATTTGTTTGGGGTTTTTTTTGTTTCTTTTTTGCATGTTTTTTTTTTTTTAATTCCCAACAAAAATAGAAAAACAAAAATTGAAGTGAATCTATAGTAAAGTACTTGATTTCAGTGTAACTGAAATACTCGATATAACTCTAGTCAAAGTGACAGTATTTCTTCATACATTGGTAATATGCTCTTCTCTCTCCCATTTTCCTCCTGTCTCTCATACAGCTGTTACTGACATAGTAACAGGTTAACAGAACACATTTTTTTTCATATATATTTTGGAATTTGGAAAAGAACTATTTATGTCATCATCTGATATTAAATATCACTTTGCTTGTTATTTTTGATTTTTAAAATCTCCATGAGTATTAAAATTATATATAGTATTCCCTCTTGTTCAAAGCACTTTCAAATTTTGTAGCTGTTCTGAAGGTAGCTCCTTATTTTTGAAGAAAAGCAGATTCAGACCATACAAATCTTGGCTCAAAGTGCACATTTAGTGTCACATTTAGGCAACAGATGTACTGGAGCCCTTTGTAACCTTATTCAGGAAGACGCATACTGGGAGGTTAAACTTGAGGGTGTCCTAGTGCAGAACTTCCAGACAAAACTGTACCGTCTATTCCATAGCATTTCAACAATAGTGTATCATGAAACGAAGGATGCAATGGAGAGTTACTATCAGTCTACCTGTATGAATTGACTTAATTTCTAAAGTGTAAAATTCTTGCTTTGTTGTTTGTAGTTTGACAGATTTTGACTTTTTTCCCCCCTTCCCAGATTTTGGTGTTAGTGCGTTTTTAGCAACAGGAGGTGATGTTACTCGTAACAAAGTAAGGAAAACATTTGTTGGTACTCCATGTTGGATGGCCCCTGAAGTAATGGAGCAGGTATTCCTAATGTTAAAAAAACCCAAATCCCCAAAACTTTCACTCTTTAATTTCTGGAACTTGAGATACCACTAACTTGTTTTTCTTTTCTGGTTCTATTCCAGGTGCGAGGTTACGACTTCAAGGCTGATATGTGGAGTTTTGGGATAACAGCCATTGAGTTAGCAACAGGAGCAGCACCTTATCACAAATACCCTCCTATGAAAGTAACAATCACTTTGTATTCTTAATGCTATTAGCTTTATTATTAATTCTGCTAGATACTACTGCTTTATTTTCAATAGCAACTCAAGATGTCTAAATATATGTATTCTGTGGAATATTTTTCCTTTAATTTCCACATGCTTGAATTTGATTTTATTTACAGTAACTCTTCTTTGGGTTTACTGTAGGTGCTAATGCTGACGCTTCAGAATGACCCTCCCACTTTAGAGACAGGTGTAGAGGACAAGGAGATGATGAAAAAGTATGGCAAATCCTTTAGAAAACTTATTTCATTATGCCTTCAAAAAGATCCTTCCAAAAGGTAGGTCATTATTGCTGTGTACAGTAGAATTATTATTTTTAAATATACAGGCTACTAAGTTTCCAGTGTTTAAATACCATGTTTAAGTGTATGATTTAAATTTTGTAAATAGCAGTCTTCAGTCATCTTCATCTGGGGAGAAGAAATTGCCTCTTCATTGTCGTTCAGGTTTTTTCTTCTTCTGGGTGGTTAACCTACTTTATTTATTATACTTTTCAAGCTGATCAAACAAAAGTCCTTGCCTCTACATGTTAATTCTCATCTGAGGGAAGGTATAAATCTGGGTATTGTGCAGTCTAACAAGACTGTTTTGATTGATCAGACAGAAGTGTTGGTAACCAAGCACATCAGTTTCTTGGCCTTTTAAAATAAATAAAAAATAAATAACTGTTGATTTTTCTTATTTTGTGACATAAGGTTATTAACTTGGATATTTCCAGAGAAAATTACATATTAAGAGAGGTATATTTTTTTACTGTAAAGTTAAGGGCTTTAAGCTCATGTAGAGTTTTCCTCATGTTTATGTAGTCAATTGCATGTCATAGTATCTTTTTGATTTGTTCTTGCTGTGATTTGTGAATGAGATAGCCAAGATGATGAAATTATTAAACAGCTATTTCAAAACCATTGCTGAGGTCCCAAGTTCCCAGAACAATTAATTTATTTATCCTTTATTCATTTTTATACAGACCCGTTGTTGTAGGTTTCTTTTGCTGAAGAGTTGGAGCAAGCACGTTCTAATTAACATTATTTCCTAAGGGTATTTAATATATCACTTCTTTTGAAGAGTTTTAGAGCTGGTATTTCTATGAAAAGAGATTGCTCTGAGAGAACAATACTGATTGAGTGTGGGTCTTTTATGGTGGGTACTTATCTTTATTGATGTTATGCTAGCTTAATCCAGGATGTTGTAGGGAGTCAAGTCAAAAAGGTGACAGCAGCAATACTAGGAAGCAAAGGATATTTAGGAAAAGATTATGTGGCAACTTCTTTATTCTTGAAATCTTTCACATTTTTTTTTTTTTTTTTCATGGAAAGGTCATCTGTGTATAGTTTCAGATTCCCAAATCCCTTACAATTGGCGGTCTTAGTAGCAAGTCTTAAGCTTAGCACAGCAGTTTGGCTGCTTGCAGATAAGGATGAAATGTGTGCCAGATAATCAAGCTTCTTTTAGTTTCCAGGGTCCAGCAAGTTTCAGGGTAAGATTAAATTGGTATGCAAACATGAGAAGTTGAGAATTAAAATGGGTTTTTCTTCTCTCCTTGAATTCATAGTGCTGAGTTATTTGATTTGTAGTTACCATATCAGTGTTGAAACAGTAGTTTTTATACTAATTATGCAAATTTATTACACTGAGATTTAAACATGTTCAATAGCTTCATACTTGGGATTGCCTTGAACTAAACAATTAGACCAGATAGGTGATTAGATCTGTGTGCCAGTTACTCTAACTGAGGAGGGAGTGTCCTTATATTGTGGGTTCGTTGCTACTTTTTGTTTCTCCCAATCCAGGATTTAATTTTGTATGGAGGTACCTTCATTGATGTTGTATCAATTGTGGAAGAAGTGCCTGTGCTTTGTGGCAAATGTGAGGACTGGCTTTCACTGTTGTTTCAGACCATGATGTTTTTCTTTTTGGGATCTGCATAGGTGTTTCTCTCCAGTGCCAAGGATGCTGCTTACGGTCCTCAGCTGCAATTCATTACAATGGCCTGTGTGGAAAACTGGCCCAGAAAGTGTGTCCAGAGCAGTTCAGAAGTGTCTGGCATAGTTAATGGTAGAGGAATGGAGAACACTAGTTTGAATAAAACTTCACTAAGAATCAGGCTTTTAACTCTGCATATCCCTGTTGTGAGATGTGATGAAACTTTTCCTGAAGTTAAGAGTTAATTTGAGATAGGACTTTAACATTTTGATCCAGACAGTGTTGTTTGTTTTTTTTTTTTAATTATTTTTTTTAAGTGCTCCCCTTTTTGCTCATCCAGGATTTATGTATGAATTACTGCTGAGCCTCATGTTTCCACAGTACCACTGATATTAATCATTTTACTGTAGAGTTTGGAGTTTTAGAGGAGAAAAGAAATACATGCTGTATGTAGCTACTGTGTGTTTGTAAATGGAATGCTTTTAGTTGATGTGGGGAGTTTCATTATTTCTAGCGGGAGTGAGCTGATACGTGCATACACACTACTTAACACTACTTAATACTTTACTTGCTCTTCAGATATGTCCTCGGAGAAATAAGCTAGTTCAGTTCTGTTTTTTTTTTCTCTTGAGACCGAAATGTTCCAAATTTAAGCTTTTCATTGTCTTATCTAGTTGGTGCTATATCCAGTCTCTTGCTCTAATTCAAATTGAAAACTATAGCAGATGTTGTTTCTGTGCATTTAGAAATAATGACTCCTGGAGATTTTGGTTTCCCTAAATTTAGCTGTGTCAAAAATACTCTTGGCTGCGGGTATGGGCTCCTAATGAAAAGGATGAAAAGAGCCTGGAGGATTTTATTTCATCCCAGGAGATGCTTCTCTTTCTCTTCAGTCAGCTTCAGTGCTAGAGTCTGGCTTTGCCTAGATAAGTAGCTTTTTAGATCCCTGAAGCTAGGAGAGACAAGTCTTGCTGTTTGAATCACTTGTGGTAGCTGTGAGATTGTGGTTATCTGTTGAAAATGTCAAAAATCCTAAATTTGACAATGATAGGAAGAAAAACACTTAAGCAGAACTGCAAGTAAAAATGAAATGTTTGGGCTGCTTTGATTTTTTTTGTCACTTTGGATGACTTTCTGTTTGGTTTGTGCATCATGTTAATAGTGTCAGTATAGTTTTTTGTGAATGCCTGCTGACATCAACAAAGTATAAAAGAATGCTGGTATCAGGTATTGATGCTACTGTTTGGAAAATATAATTATTATTTTATTGCTGTGGAGCAAAGCTCAGTTGCATCCATAGAGTCTACTTGGGGAAGAACATAATACCTGATTATGTTTTTATTTGTTTTAAGGATAAAATACATTTCTGTTGAAAGAAAAAAGGGGGAAATTGGCAACTTAGAGACTGATTTTTATTTTTTTGTATTTTTGCTGTAGAGAGGCTTATTTTTTTCATATGTGGTGAGTATGTGTGAATTAATTCAGTAGCTATTTGTCATTCGTTCCCCATTTGTACAGTACTAATTCAAAAGTGTTAGAGACGTACCATTTAACTAACGTACTGTATTCACTGAGAGGGGTCTTTGTTTTCTGTTCTAATTTATTATTGATCTTTCAGGCCCACAGCAGCAGAACTTTTAAAATGCAAATTTTTCCAGAAAGCCAAGGTAAAACGTTTAACCCTATGAGTAAATTTTGCTCTGCCTTAAAATCTACATGAAATTTCTTCTTGCCTTGTATTGATTTTTAACTTACTAAATGTTGGTTTTGCAGAATAGAGAATACCTGATTGAAAAGCTTCTCACTAGAACTCCTAATATAGCACAGAGAGCAAAAAAGGTGAGTGTACTCACATCTTTTTCTCCTTCATTGGTATGCAAGAGGAAGCAACTCATCAGTTGCCCTACATCTTACTTGGCTGATTGAGATGTACTCTTAGGCACTCCTTTAGAGACAGTGACTGTTGAATTGATGGTTTCTGCAGCCTAGCTTTCTCCAGGAAGCCCTGGGACATTTTGACTTCCTTTCTGGCCTTGCTAAATGATACATGGGATTTGTCATCATACATGATACTTCTTTTTTTCCCCACTCTTCTAGAAAGCTATCGGGAAAAGGTTGTGCAAATAAAAAATGATCTGTGAGCTTATAGGTTCATGTCTTCATTAATCACCTAGAGAAAGCATAAAGATACGATATATGGTATTCGCTGACAACTGCCTGGTTCTTTGGATTATTTCAAATGTGATGCCCAAATGCATGGAAATCAGGTCCAAACTCTGCAAGAGTGCTGCTGAGTTATTCAGACCCCTGCAGCCTTACCCCACAGGAGATGGAGTGAAATGCATAGCTGTGGCATACGCTGGGATTTCTTTGATACTTTTGGCACTTCTGTAGATCACAGAAAGAACTATTTCAGCCTTTGTTGGCACATCAATTAGGCTTCGTCTACCTGGACTGGCATTTGTGAGATTTTCTTTTCTCTTTGTGAATATTGGCTTGGCATAATTCTACAGCACTGAAATTCTCCTTAGAGCTGGTGGCTCGTACTTGGGGAGAGACTGTCAGCAACATCTGAATGCTTTCAGTTCCTTTTTATCTTCTTTTAGATAGAAGTAATTTGGGAAGACAGTAGCAATGATGGGGCTTTGTGCGAGGTTGGAGTAGAAAGCTGGAATGAGAGGGCTTGTGGAAGGGGTAGCATGCTGCTGGGGTTCTCATCTGCAGGGCCCAGAGGAAGGGTAGAAGTAGTTGAGCTCTTTAGCCATGTGGTGGCAGCAATGCCCACCGAAAAAAATACCTGGGGGAAGAATCATAATCGGTTGCTCTTCATTTTACATCTTGGGCCATACAGGAGTAATTTAGGCATGTTCTAGTACCGTTTAGGTTTCTGATAGCGCATGTGCCTTGTGAGGTTTGTCTCCCAGCTGTGTCCTTAGACCAGCTTTAGGGACTGCATGTTAACTCATACATACCCATACATGTACTTCCTTCTTTAAATAACTTTGCATTTGGAATTGCAGAAGTGCAGGGTAGCCTCCCATACACCACCAGAAATAGTTTTCTGGCTGATTTTTTTGGAAAATTCTTAAGAAATCAAAGCTGTGCTAGAGGCAAATTAATGTGTCTTTAACTTACAGCATAAATAGAAACAATATCTAGGTCTTAGTGAAAATTCTAAAATATTTGTTTTTTAAAAGGACACAATATTAACATTCATCAGGGATTTAGAATTTAGTTCACTTGTTACAGCTTTGCTGCTGTTTTAAGATGCTATAAAATATAAATGTGTGTTAACATTTAAACTGCAGAGTTTTATTTAAAAAAGCTTATGTAAGTAGAGTTTGTTCAAAAATTAACATGTAAGATATCTAAGATGGCACTTGTGGAAGAAGTAACCACTGTAATGGAAAAAAGAATGTCACTAGGGCAAGAGATAGGAAGGAGCTGGTATCATTGCTGCTTACATTATCTTGTGTAGTGCTTGGTGTGAAATGCCTGTAATTAATGATGTGTAGCACCACTGCTTGCACAGATGTCACATCTGCCCTGCAGTAATTTAATTTTTCTTGCATCTACCACATGTATATTTACTTTGCCTTGCTGCCCAGAGCTCCAGCTTCAGGTTAGTTTTAACTTCAATATCTTCTGACATGGTAGAGTAACATGTTCAGTTGTTTCATTTGTGATTAGAATTGCTATGTTGGAACAGATGAAATCTGAAACAGCTTCCAGAATTCTACTGTCAGTTTTGAAATCTTGTCATGCTGCAATATTAATTATAATGGGTTCAAACTTGCATAGAGGCAGTTCAGGTTAGATATAAGGAGAAGGTCCTTTGCTTTCATTAATGCTGATGTAGAAAGAGAAGGTACAAGTGCTATACTGGAATGCTTTTTGGAAAAGAGGAGCTGAACTGTAATTGTGTATTTGTCAAGGCTTTGTGTGTGGGATGCCCCTCCATTGCAGAGGATTAATTGTTTGGTTTACCCAGAACACTGCTACAGATGGAACGAAAATAGTGCAACTGTTTCTGTGTTGTTGGCTGTTATTACAATAAATAGAGGAGAAATTGCCATTCTTTTTTTGGAGTCTTGTTTCCGTATTTATTTATTATTGTTTTTAGAATGTTTTTGGAAGTAAAACTTAATGCAGACACTTTTCCATTAAAATTAAATTTGACAAAAGTTCCTATAATCAGAAAGCAGTGCCTAAGTTAGTGGGTCATGGAAGTGGAAAGTGTTTTAAAGGGCAGACACCCTTTTGTTGCACCAGCTTTGTTTTAAGATTTCACATAAATGAGAAAGGTTGCTGTCAGCATTTCTGTCAGCATGCAGTTGTGCCCAAAGATACAGGGAACTGTATGCAGTAGATTGGTTTGTCCATCCTTACTTTCATGGGGGCTTTTATGATCTGTATACAGTTTGTGAGGCTGAATTTCATGCCCTCTCAAATGCAGCAAACCTAGTACCGATGAGCTTTAAAATAAACTGTGGAAGAGTTGGCTCAGTTGAGTGTCTTGTACTTCAGATGTTCATAAGCCTTTCTACAGTAAATTGTGTTGTTTGTTATGGCAGAGTTTGAAAACCCATGCATGATTCATCTTAATCATCAAAAAGTAACCCTCTTCTGTATTGGGTAGTGTCCTACAGTTCGTAGGCTATGATGGTTCACCTTCAGAATTCATTTGTGTGGTGAATGAGTCACTGTCCCTCAACGTAACAGCAGTAATCTGCTCATTAGATAATGGTGTATTCATGACTTCTTGACTTGTTGAGAAATGTCTACAACATGGATGAACATGAGGTTGGTGTATAGTAGGAACTTCTCTGATTAGAACAGTAGTTTTAAATATTTGGCATTTGTCTAAGCTATTGAAATGTTCAGTACTGGAGGAGGGTTTCATTACTGTGAAATGCCAGTGTCGTGTGTTCTTAAAGGTGCTCTTGAATGACTCCTGGTTAAAGAATCAAGACATGGTAAAGGAAGTCCAGGCATGCATGATGCTGGTGGTAGATTCTATGATCAGGATGTAAGTCTTGTAACTAAGCAGAAGATAATCCTATTTTATTGTCCTGTTTTTTAATGATTTGGGTTTCTGTCTGTTGCTGAGAATGTGCATAAAGGTGCTGGGGTTTTTACTTGTTTGGTTTCTAAGAAATGAAGCCTCAAATGACATCCTAAGCCAGATTGCCTGTCATGGATTTGAAATGGTGCCTGTCCTACATGGAAAGTGACTCCGCAGAATTAGTTGGTATGAAATCTGTTCCTAGTCTATAGGCTGTGGCAGTATTTTGTCAATGCAAGACAGCACAGCTGGCTTGCTAGGGTCACCTTAGCATCATGAGGTTTCCTACTGTGCTCTCTTGAGCAAGGTGGTAGAAGAAGCCTTTCTGCCTGTCTTTGTTCATAAAGGCAAAGAGGAGTTCTGGGAGGCTGTGGAAACGTGTGTTACTTGCGATTTTGTACTTTTTTGGGATGTTTGTCGGGAAGGTCATATGGGGAAATGGATTACAAAGAAGATTCTGTGGATGCAGGGTGGCTTAGAAGCAGTGTTGCCATCTGTTACAGCTATGTGAGAAATTTTGCTTTCGTATGGAAAAGTTGAAGATCTATCTTCCTCGTTCTAAAAAAAGAATAAAATTGAAAGGAGGGAAAAAAAAAAAAAGGCAAGCTTAGGCCCAACACTGAAGAAAATGAAAAGCAAATATGGTTTTCTGGTTAGACCTTGTGAAGCTTTTAAAAGTACAACATACACAAAAAGAAAATATATGCCATTTGTTTTGACACTCATCCCCCCCTGCGCTTGTGCCTGATACAGGCAATATTCTTGAAGTTTGTGGGGAGAATTACAAGAGAAATGCAGGTGAAGCAGGGCATCCTTGAGATTGTACTACCCAGTGGTATTATAGGGGACTTAGTTTAGCTGAAAAGTGCTCTTGGCTCAGGAAGTTAAAATTATGCCTGGAGTTGAAAGCTTCAGGGTTTTAATTGGAACCAGTAGTTTGAGGCTAGCAGAGCAGATAAGATGGACTGGGCAGTAATAGTCTTGTATGCAGGGTCCAGTTTCTGTTTATCACTGAAAAGCAGCCTCACGAGAAATTTATTGAAACCGTGCATCTGCAGGTAAAAAACGTTAAGTTACACAGTACATGAAGCGAAAGGGGAAAAGACAGATTGTGTGCGTCGCAGCTGTGCTGCATGGCACTCACCGTCAGCAGAGGGCAGCCTCATCTCACCGCAGTGCGGCAGCAGAGCTGCCGATCACGCCGGGAGACCTCCGCTGTGAGTGAGGAGCGGCGCTAGGTCTGTGGTTTCCCATGCTATAGCCCGGTTGAATGCATGCTGCTGCTCGTTATCTAACTGACGTGTAAACATTGGGGCTTTATGAACTTGGACTTAATAAAAAAATGTCCATTGTTTTTATGTTCATTTGTAACTCTTTTGAAGAGCTGCAGCCAAATTTTTTTTGATTGCCTCACTTTTTTAAAAAATGACTTGAATATGTTTAGGTCTCCTTAAAATCTGTGTGCAATGGAGAGTGTTTATTATAGTAATTTCTTTTATGTGAAACCTTGCAGAAAACAGAAAAGGGAAGAAATCAGAATTTCACCTTGAAATGGTATTTTCAAGCTTTTGAGTCTGAAAGTAAGTGAAAATCATAGTAAATTCTTATTTGAATTTTACAGTAGTAGACTGTTTTCCTATATTCTCTTCATCGTGACCATGCTGCTGGCAGTGAAACCCACCTTATAAGGAGTCTTCTACTACTGTGTAATAAAAGTTCTACATGAGGCTATATTTGGTTTCTTTTTGCCTCTGGTCATTTTAAGCAAGTAAACAACTTGGATGATAGAAAAGGATGATGAAATTGGAAAATGGCAATTATAAAAGGAGGATCTTGTGATCCCTCTAGCAGAAAGCCTTTTAGTGGTGATTTACCATTGTGATGCCCACTCATCTGAGCAGCCAGGAAAGATAACCAGGTCTGATCTTTATCTTTCTTGTTCATCTTTCAGAGTATCAAGTTACTTTGCCAATTTGCTGTGGTTTTGTTTGGCTTCCTTTGATTTCTACAGGTACCTTCTTGGCCTTAGCACCTTAATTTGAGTTGGGGGGAGGAAGGGAGCAGGCAGGAAGAAGTAAGAGGATATAAAAGAGTCTCTGTCTGCCTGTCTGTATTAGCCATCAGGTCATGCCTGATAGCCCATTTGTGATTCGTTTTTTTGTTTGAAGTGTTACTTTAGAGGAACAATGCAACTCCTCTGCACAGTTAATTGAAAACATCCTCCTTAGCCCAGGTACACATTCATGCCTGAAAGAGCTATTATTAAAATGTGAATGAAAGAATTACTTTCAGTTAATAACATTCAGTAATGAAATTTATGTAGTGGAACTACTGAATGGAGAAATAATGCCTGAAAACCAAAATTCATACTGAATTGCTCAACCTCATGTTTGCCACTGGGATTTCTGCAAAACACTTCAATTTCTCAGAACAAAATCATGTTCAAATATTGGACTCAGACTGGAGCAGAAATAATAAGTATATTGCGGTATTTATGTAGAAACTCATAGTTTTGGAAAGCAGAATTAGGAGTGTAGGGAATTACCTGCACTTGTTTACAAGATGTTTAGGTGACAAAATAGTGTCTCTAGTTCGCGCTGCTACATTTTTCTGTCCCTAAGCAGCATTATCCCAACAAGAGAAGGCTCCATGAAAAAGTGAAAGGAGGAGGGCTTTGGAAAGGGAATCCCCCAGAGTGGGTGTGGAGTTGGTACACTGGGCATCTATACCTATTTTTCAGCATTTTCAGTAGAGGAAATGTAGGAATGTGCTCCCTCTGTCCCTCTATTGAGGCTTTAATGGCTTTGTTTTTCTCTCACTAATTGCTCCACTATATTCCCTTTCTAAACTATGAGTGTGGGTGAGATTTCATGCCAGTCTTCTTAATTGATGGCCCTGAACCTCGGGTGTCACACTTGTCATCATGGTGCTGTTTGTCTTTGGCTATAAAAACCAGCATTATAAAGATTTAAAGCAAATGGTCTTTCTTTAAACAGATTTCTGTTCTTTGACTTCTACTGTGTTACCCCTAAAAAAAGAGTGCTCTTCAAGAGCTCAAAGAGAGAGCTGAAGAAGTCCTATTCAATGCAGAATTATCGATCCCCTTAATGCAATACTATTTCATGAAAGAAAATGTAATGGTGTTGCATTTCTTGACTTTAAGTTGCCAGTGTAATTGATTCCAATAGTGAGTGTAAGTGGTAATTTATACAAAAGTCTTGAAGATTCTTTTATTTCTGATTCTTATGACTTGCATGATCTTTCAGGTTTTGCAATAATTTGGTGCTGCATTAAGGAAGATGCAAATATTTGCAGGCTTGCATCAATTGACTCAGTTTCCCCATATTGAATTATTTCATTGAAGGTAATGGTAAATATTCCATAAGCATGACATTGCACACTTCAGAGCAAACAGTAAAAAGCTGCTTCGGAAGAGTGTGCTGGATAGCTGTGAATCATAGAATCATAGAATACTTAAGGTTGGAAAGTACCTTAAGGATCATCTAGTTCCAACTCCCCTGCCATGGGCAGGGACACTTGCCACTAAACCATGCCACCCAAGGCTATGTCCAGCCTGGCCTTGAACACCACCGGCAGTGGAGCATTCACAACTTCCCTGGGCAACCCATTCCAGTTCCTCACCACCCTCACAGTAAAGAATTTCTTCCTCATAT